>JALJAT010000361.1:0-18712 GCA_034768735.1 Schistosoma mekongi | reverse complement strand
TATAATTTCTAGATTTGGTGGTCAAAAAAAGAATCAAGTTGATACTAAAATATATGGTAAAATATTTAGATTAATTTATATGTTTATTCTTTTATTAGGGTTATCTGGGTTTCCTTTTATGGGTTTATATTTTAGGAAGCATGTGTTCTTGAGTAGTGTAGTCAGTATGAGTTATTTTAGGATAATATTTTTGTTGTTTGTGATAGTAGGTTTAATGTTATCTAGGGCTTATAGTGTGCGATTATTTATTATATTTTTTGGTGGATTAACCTTTGGTTGTTATACTACGCGTATGTGTTTTTATATAGTTTTAATAGTTCCAATGATTGGTACATTTTTGGGATATCATTTAAGTTTTAGTTTATTTAATTAGTATTTGTGGGAGTATCTCTGGTTTGGGTAGTTATATGTCTTATATGTTTTATGATACTAATGATTCGTTACGTGCTGGTTTATAACTTTAGTTACTTCTCGTTTTGGTGATGTCTGTGTGGTTATGTTAGTTGCTTTGTTTTATTGTGGTGGATATGCGAATTCAGTATTATTTAGGTTTATAGTGTTTTTGGTTGTTTCTACGAAGAGTGCTTCTTTCCTTTTGTTTCTTGATTATTGGAAGCTATGCGTGCTCCTACACCGGTAAGTTCATTAGTTCATTCTTCAACTTTAGTTGCTTCTGGTGTATGGATGATTGGTGGTTATTATTATGTTATTGGGGTAGATTATGGTGGGAGTTTAATATGTTTTTTGCAGTTTTGTAGAGTTTTAACTATAATAGTTTCTTCAGTAAGTGCTTTGTTTTATGTTGATGTAAAGCGTTTGATTGCTTTGTCTACTAGTAGTAAAATTTCTTGAGTTTTTTTAATTTTGTCTGTTGGAGATTATATTTTGGCGTTTGTTCAGTTATTGGTACATGCTATAAGGAAGTGTCTTTTATTTACTTTTGTTGGTGATTATATAATTTCTAGATTTGGTGGTCAAAAAAAGAATCAAGTTGATACTAAAATATATGGTAAAATATTTAGATTAATTTATATGTTTATTCTTTTATTAGGGTTATCTGGGTTTCCTTTTATGGGTTTATATTTTAGGAAGCATGTGTTCTTGAGTAGTGTAGTCAGTATGAGTTATTTTAGGATAATATTTTTGTTGTTTGTGATAGTAGGTTTAATGTTATCTAGGGCTTATAGTGTGCGATTATTTATTATATTTTTTGGTGGATTAACCTTTGGTTGTTATACTACGCGTATGTGTTTTTATATAGTTTTAATAGTTCCAATGATTGGTACATTTTTGGGATATCATTTAAGTTTTAGTTTATTTAATTATTTTAGTGGGTTTATGAGTTTGTTAAGGTTATTTATTCTTTTTATTATGTTTATTGGTGTATTGTTAGGGGTATATATAGGTTATTGGTGTTCTGAATATAGTAAGAGTTGAATTGGTTATTTATGTGGGATTGATTATTTGGTTTATATGTATAATTGTTTTATGAGGATTTTTTGAGATTATGTATTTTTGGGTATTTTTCGTTGAGAGGTAGGGTTATTTGATTATATTTGTTATTTGGTTAATAGATTTTCTGTTAGTTATATGTTTGAGGTTTCGTGTTTAGTTTTTGGTACGTTTATTGTTGTATTATATTTATTTTTTTAAAATGTGTAGTTAATATATTGTTTAAAATTGTTGATTATAATGTGTATTATAATAATTATTCTTTCTTTCCAAGTAAGAGATCTCATGTGTATATTTGAGCCATTATAAGGTAATGAGTTTATTTTCTTTGGTTAAATTGGTATTAATGTTTTTTATATTACCATGTATTTTTTTTTATCATCCTTTTATTTTATTATTGATAATTGGTTTATGAGTTTATTTAGTTTTAAAATATGTTGTTTGGGATTTATTTACTATTAAGGAAGATCGTATGCTTGGGTTTTGGTTATTTTTATTGACTGAGATTATAATTTTTGCTACAATGTTATTGACTTGTTTATGATTTCAGGATTATTATAGTAAGCCTATAGCTTATGCTTATGGTATTCCTATGTTGGAGACTTATATATTGATAAGGACGTCTTTTTTTATGACTACTTATCATTGTTTGATTAAGACTGATGAGCGTCATCTTTATTTAAATTGTAGAATACTTTATTCTTTTGCTTTTATGATCTTAGCTGTTTGGGAGATTATAAATAGCAATGCTAGGAGATTGCATAATCCTCATTCTGCTGCTTGTTTTTTAACAATAGGCTTGCATTTTATTCATGTTATTATAGGTACTGTTGGTTTGACTGAGTTAGATTATTATGATAGGTCGAAGTTGGTTCGTCGATATAGGAAAATAATAATTTTATATTGGCATTTTGTAGATTATATATGGTTGTTTGTTTATTTAATAGTTTATGTATTAGTATAGTGTGGTTAATCAGGTGTTGTTATGGCATATAGATTTTTCGTGTCTGTGGAGTTAATTAGTAGATTAACGATTAATGATTTTTTAGTAGAGTTTTATGTAGGTTATAATGTAAACTGTTAGTTTGTGGTGCTAAAGAATTTAATGTTTAAACTAAAATATTTAATGTTGAAGATTATTCGTTTTAATTTAATAGATTTGCCTACAAAATTGTCTATAACATATTTTTGGTGTGTTGGTTTTATGATTAGTGCTTTTATGATAATTCAGGTTTTTTCTGGTATAGTTTTGTCATTATTTTATGATGTTTTGGGTAAATTTTCGATGTTAATGATGTGAACTGATGATAATATTTATTGTTGGATTATTCGTTATATTCATATATGGTGTGTAAGGATTATATTTTTTCTTGTTTATGTTCATATTGGTCGTAGATTGTATTATAGAAGTTATCGTATGATAGGGGTTTGAAAAGTTGGGTTTTTTATTTATGTTATTTTAATGGTAGAAGCTTTTCTTGGATATATTTTACCGTGGCATCAAATGTCATATTGAGCTGCTACTGTTTTGACTTCTATTATACTTAGTGTGCCTGTTGTTGGGGGTTTAATATTTAGTTATGTTGTTGGTGGTTTTTCAGTAACATTAATTGATACATTAGTTCGTGTATTTCCTGTGCATATAAGTTTAGGATTTATTTTATTAGGATTAATAGTTTTACATTTGTTTTATTTGCATCAAAGTGGTTCTACTAGTCCATTGTTTTTTTATAAAGGATATAGTGATTGTGTGTATTTTCATAGATATCATACGATTAAGGATTTGTTTGCTTTTATGGTAGTAATAGTTTTTAGTAATTTTTTAGTTTTAGTTGATCCTAAAATTATATTGGATGTGGAAGCTTTTATTGTAGCTAATCCATTAGTTACTCCGGATAGTATAAAGCCCGAGTGATATTTTTTATTATTTTATGCAATGCTTCGTTCTATAAATTCTAAGGTTGGTGGGCTGGTCTTAGTTATATTGTTTTTGTTGGTTTTGTGGTTTCCAAGGAAGAATTTTAGATCTATTTATGTTTTTAGTCGTCAGGTGTGTTTTTGATTGGTAGTTAGTTTATTTGTTGCTTTAAGATATTTGGGTGGATGTCATGCTGAGTATCCTTATATAGATGTTAGTAAGGTTTGTAGATTAATGATGTTGAGTATTTTATTTATTTATAAGTTTTTTTGGATTATTCCGCTTAAGATAGATAGTCGTTTATTAATTAGATGTAGATCTATATAAATATATGATTTGTGAATTTATATAAATTTGGTAGTTAAAGAATAGATGTTAATTGTTATGTTATTATGTGGAGGTGGTTTAGTATTAATAAGTTTATTGATATGTGGTCATCATTTGTTTAAATATTTAATAGTTTTAGAGAGTTATAAAATTCTATTGTTGTTAGTTTGTTTATTAATGAAAATTAATGATTGTCATATAGTATTCATTTCGATGATGGCTTTATTTGTTTTAGAAGTTTCAGTAATGTTGATAGTTGTTGGTACTAAAATATGTCAGGGTTCTTTGCGTATTTCTATTGGTTTTTAACTGGATTTATTGTTACATTTATATATTTATTAATTTTTTATGTTTGAATATGATATTCTAATTGTTCAATGATGATTCTTGGTGTAAAGAAATATTTATGTGGTGGTTGGGTGATATTGGATAAATTGTCATGTTTGATGTTAACATTAACCTTAATTATATGTCTTGTTTTGTGATTAGTTGAAGTTAAGAGTGTAGTTTTGTATATAAGAATTGCTAGATCTATGGTTACATATGTTGTATCTAAATCTTTAGTATTTTGGTTTTTTACTAATCCATTAGTTACTCCGGATAGTATAAAGCCCGAGTGATATTTTTTATTATTTTATGCAATGCTTCGTTCTATAAATTCTAAGGTTGGTGGGCTGGTCTTAGTTATATTGTTTTTGTTGGTTTTGTGGTTTCCAAGGAAGAATTTTAGATCTATTTATGTTTTTAGTCGTCAGGTGTGTTTTTGATTGGTAGTTAGTTTATTTGTTGCTTTAAGATATTTGGGTGGATGTCATGCTGAGTATCCTTATATAGATGTTAGTAAGGTTTGTAGATTAATGATGTTGAGTATTTTATTTATTTATAAGTTTTTTTGGATTATTCCGCTTAAGATAGATAGTCGTTTATTAATTAGATGTAGATCTATATAAATATATGATTTGTGAATTTATATAAATTTGGTAGTTAAAGAATAGATGTTAATTGTTATGTTATTATGTGGAGGTGGTTTAGTATTAATAAGTTTATTGATATGTGGTCATCATTTGTTTAAATATTTAGGTTTGGATTAGTACGATATGTGGTGTGTATTAGTTGATTATTTATATGGTTATTCTATATTTTTATTGGGTTATAGAGTAGTTTATTTAATTGCGGCTATGTTGGAGTGTGATGCAAGCGTTGATTAGCTTATTTGAGTTTATCTCATATGTTAATAGGAATGTGTATATTGTTAAGTTCTTCATATTGTGGAGATTATTATGCATTTGTGTATTGTTTAGGTCATGGATTGTCGGTTTGTTTATCATTTATGATTATATGATTTGGTTATGAGATATCTGGTTCTCGTAAATGAAGTATTTTAGTTAAGATAATAGGTGGTGGTCTTATAATGCATGTTGTTGCTGGATTTATATTTTTAAATGTGTGTGGTTTTCCACCAACTTTACAATTTTTTGGTGAGTTGTGGTTAGTTATAAAATATGTTACTATTAGGGATTTTATATGTTTAATTTTAGTTAGCATTTATATATTTAGTGGGAGTATTATAGGTTTTATTGTTTATGGTTTAATTATATGTTCTCCAGGTAATATGAGTTATGAATATAATGGTGGTTTAGATAAATTATTGTCTTGTATAATTTATTTAAGTTTGTTGAATTTATTTCTATTTATTGTGATATAAATTTTGTAATAGTAAAAGTTGAATATTGATTATAATTGTTAGAAGCTAGGTGTAAGTTATTGCATATTCTTGTTTTGGTCAAGAGGGTGGTTAGATGCCAGTTTCTTAAGTTATATATTTAGTTAAGAAGTTTATAGATATTGGTGATTAATTTATTAGTGTGGATATATTTCCTTTTAGCTTAAGTGGTAAAGTATCAGTTTGAAGGTCTGAAGATATGTGTTTTTAGAGGTGGATATTAAGTTAAGAAAACTATATGATTCATGTTTATATATTGTGTAAAGTTACACATATCCTTTATGTTATCTGGTTTATGGGTTACTAGATTTTTGGTTCGATTATCTAAGTGGTTAAAGGTTTTAAGATTTGAAAAGTGATATAGTTTATCTTTATTTATTTTAATTGTTTTGTTTGCTTTAGTTCGTTGTCCATATATTTATCATATGTTTAGTTTTAGGTTAATAATAATTGCTTTAATAGTGCCTTTGTATCTTTCGTTATTTTTTAGACGCATGTTTACTACATTTAGATTATTTATATCTGGTTTTATACCAATTGGTAGTCCAATATTATTATCACCGTTTGTGTGTATAATTGAGTTAGTAAGATATATTATACGTCCTATTGTTTTATTAATTCGTCCATTTGTTAATATTAGTGCTGGTGTATATTTTGGAATAGGTTTAGGAAGAATAAGATTTCTTTTGGATTATTATTATATTTCTTTGCTTTTTATTATTCTTTTTGTTTATGAAATTTTTGTTGCATTAATGCATTGATTTATTGTTCAAGAAATACTTAAGTTTTCTGTTGATCATTAAAGTTATAATTGTTATGTTATTTAAGGGTAAAAATGTTTTATTCGGTTTTATCGATATTTGTTTTGATGTTTTTAAGAGTTCTTTTATTATTTTCTGGAGATTTGATGACTTTTTGGTTATTATTAGAATTATGCGGTCTTTCAGTGATACCATGTTTTTATAAAAATAATAATGTTGATGGGTTAATTAAAATTGATAGTTTGTTATATTATCTTTTGGCTTTGGGAGTATCATCTTCTTTAATTTTGGTTGGTATTATATTTCCTGATTTTTTTTTTTTTTTTTTTTTTGGTTTTTTTTTAAAGTTTGGTGTTTTTCCTTTTATTTTTTGGGTTTATCAGGTTTTTAAAGGGAGAAAGAGTTGAATAGTTTGTTGGTGTGTGTCTAGTATTTTAAAGGTATCAATGTTATACGTGTGTTATTTTATTAAAAATTATAATAGTAGAATTGTAGTTGGATTAACTGGTATTGGTATTGTTTTTTGTGGGTTATTAATTTGGGTTTATAATGGTAATTGGTTTATATTATGATGTCACATGATGTTAGCTTCTAGTAAAGTTATATTTTGTTTAAGTATTGTTTCGTCTTTTTTAAGATTGTTAATGTTGTATTTGGTTTATTTTATTTGAAGGTCGGGCGTTATTTATTATTTAGGAAGTTCTAGTGGTAGGTTATTTGGATATATAGTTTGGTTATTAGCTATTCCTTTAAGGTTTGCTCTTTATTATAAGATTTATGTTAGGTATTTGTTAATTGGATTAGATTTAGTGTTTTTATTGTTATGGGTATTGTATAGTTTTTTAGAGCAGTTTTATTTATTTAAGTGAATAGTTAGGTCCATTGTTCCTAAGAGTGTTTGATATAATTGTAATGTGTTGTTTTAATTTTTTTTTAACAATATATTTTAATTTAAGAGAATGTCTATTCTGCAAATAGTTGGTGAAATATGAATTTCTATTGTTAGAGTTTTGCAGTGGTATTATAATTTATACGTGTTTAGTTTAAGTTAGTAGAATTGAAACTTGTCAAGTTTTAGATATTCGTTATATGAATAATACGTTGGGAATGAAGAGTATTATATGGAGTTTACTTGTTGGTTTAGAAGGTTTATTATTGGTTCTTTTATTAGTAGCATTTTTTATTTTATGTGAGCGTAAGGTTCTTAGATATATACAGTTGCGTAAGGGTCCAAAAAAGGTTGGATTGGCTGGTTTATTACAAAGTTTTGCTGATTTTATGAAGTTAGTTGTTAAGATTAAGATTAATGGATATGTAGTTCATAGTTGATTTGGTTGATTAGGTTGTTTTATGTTATTTTTTTGTTCTTGTATGGGTATATATATTTATAGTTGTAGTTTTAGTAATGTTTATTATAAGTTTATGATGCTTTATATTTTAATAGTTTTTACTTTTATAAGTTATGGATTGTTGATGTTAGGTTGGGCTTCTTGAAAAAAGTATAGATTGTTGAGTGCTGTTCGTATTGCGTTTTCTAGGGTAAGATATGAAATGATTTTTATGTGTGTGTTGTTAATTTTTGGTATGTTGCTTGGTGATTATGGAAAAATGAATATTTGTTTGATGTCATTTATAACTCCGTTAAATTATATTGTTTGAGTTGTTTCAATGTTTAGAGAGAGTAATCGTGTTCCATTTGATTATGGTGAGTCTGAAAGTGAGTTGGTTAGTGGTTTAAATACAGAGTACAGCGGTATTCCTTTTATGACAATTTATGCTTGTGAGAGTGTAATGATTTATATAGTTAGGTGGTTAACGTCTGTAATATTTTGAGGAAGTATGATTAGATTGATTTTATTTCACTTATTTTTATTTATTTGAGCGCGTGGTACTTTTCCACGTGTTCGTTATGATTATTATGTAGTTTTAGTTTGAAAGTATGGTTTAGTAGTTTCTTTATTATATGTAGTGTGTTGTTTTGGATTAATTATTTAAGTTAAAATTATGGAAGTTGAAGTTAATGTTTATGTGGATTAATATAAAGATTGTGAGGCTGTTAACCTTGAGGTGGGCTGGTGCTCCGTAGACGATATATTATTATGTTTATATTTCAGATAGTATTTCATTAAGAATATAAATTTTGGGTGTTTAAGGATTGATTTAATCAAAAAAAGGTTGGATTGGCTGGTTTATTACAAAGTTTTGCTGATTTTATGAAGTTAGTTGTTAAGATTAAGATTAATGGATATGTAGTTCATAGTTGATTTGGTTGATTAGGTTGTTTTATGTTATTTTTTTGTTCTTGTATGGGTATATATATTTATAGTTGTAGTTTTAGTAATGTTTATTATAAGTTTATGATGCTTTATATTTTAATAGTTTTTACTTTTATAAGTTATGGATTGTTGATGTTAGGTTGGGCTTCTTGAAAAAAGTATAGATTGTTGAGTGCTGTTCGTATTGCGTTTTCTAGGGTAAGATATGAAATGATTTTTATGTGTGTGTTGTTAATTTTTGGTATGTTGCTTGGTGATTATGGAAAAATGAATATTTGTTTGATGTCATTTATAACTCCGTTAAATTATATTGTTTGAGTTGTTTCAATGTTTAGAGAGAGTAATCGTGTTCCATTTGATTATGGTGAGTCTGAAAGTGAGTTGGTTAGTGGTTTAAATACAGAGTACAGCGGTATTCCTTTTATGACAATTTATGCTTGTGAGAGTGTAATGATTTATATAGTTAGGTGGTTAACGTCTGTAATATTTTGAGGAAGTATGATTAGATTGATTTTATTTCACTTATTTTTATTTATTTGAGCGCGTGGTACTTTTCCACGTGTTCGTTATGATTATTATGTAGTTTTGGTTTAAAAGTTTTATATGTTTTATATTTCAGATAGTATTTCATTAAGAATATAAATTTTGGGTGTTTAAGGATTTGATTTAATCAAACTATCTGAGTTTATTGGTTAGTGATTTATTTTTTATAGCCGAGAGGGCTGCTAAGCAGGTTACTCCGATATAGTAAAATGTAAGAAAAATATTTTTCCTCGGTATTGATCATATTATTAGGTTGATTTGTTCTGCGGATATCTTAAATAATAAAGTATAAGACTCTTAATCTTGTGATGTTTGGATAAATGAACTCCGTAGGAATATGTATTTGTTGTTTTTTTTTTGAGGTTGGTTGTTTGTTTGTATAAATTATATGTTTGGGGTTATAAGGGTGAAGATAGAGATGTTGGTTTAGATAGTTGAATTAGTTCTTTTGAGTGTGGTTTTATGTCTCATGGGTTTAGTGAGAAATTTTTTAGTTTTTCTTATTTGAAACTTTTAGTTTTTTTTGTTATATTTGATTTAGAGGTGTCTTTGTTGTTGAAAGTTGCTTTTGATGGTGTTTGGTTTAAAAGTTTTATATGTTATTTGGTGTTTATATTGTTAGTTATTGTTAGGTATATATTGGAGGTTTATTATGGATATATAAAATGGTATGAATAGTATTTGTAGGTTATAATTTAGCTAAATAGGTTAATTTGACTGTTTGTTTTCAAAACAGAAGGTGGTTCAGTGTAAGGATCTTTAGTTGATTGTATTAGGTTGTTAAATATGATTATGTTGTTAGCGTGATATTTTAAGTTAAAATGTTTGTTTTACACACAGAAGATGAGCTTTAGCTCTGTCGCTATGATATTATGTTATGTTGGAAGTAAAATATATTATCGCTGCTAACGAATAATTTGTAGATTTGATTCTACTACTTTCTTTGATATGAGTTGACGTAAAAATTTATATGAGTTGTATTTAAAGATTTTGTATAGTTTAATTTATTTAATGTATCGTTTTCGTTGGTGGTTAGAGGATCAATTAAAGTTAGAGAATAATAAGGATTTGGTTATTTGGTTTGTTTCTTTAGATCATAAGCGAATAGGGATAATTTATATGATTATGGGTATATGGGGTGGATTTATAGGTTTAGGTCTTAGGATGTTAATACGTTTAAAATTTTGTGATCCGTATTATAAATTAATTCCTTGTGAGATTTATAATTATTTAATAACTAATCATGGTATAGCTATGATTTTTTTTTTTTTAATGCCTTTATTAATAGGTGGGTTTGGTAATTATTTTCTTCCTTTTTTTTTGTGTTTAGATGATTTAGCTTTGCCTCGTTTAAATTCTTTTAGTGTTTGAGTAATGGTTCCTTCTATTTTTTATATGGAGTTAAGTTTATATTATGGTTCCGGTGTTGGTTGAACTTTTTATCCTCCGTTGTCTTCTCAAGCTACGTCTGGTGTAGGTGTAGATTATTTAATGTTTTCTTTACATCTTGCTGGTATTTCTAGTTTGATAGGTTCTGTGAAATTTATAACTACAATAATGATACGTTTAAATTCTTGTTCTTCAGTTATAAGTTGATCTTATTTTTTTACTTCTATACTTTTGTTAATATCATTGCCTGTACTTGCTGCTGGGATAACTATGTTATTGTTTGATCGTAAATTTGGTACTGCTTTTTTTGAGCCAGCCGGTGGTGGTGATCCTGTGTTATTTCAACATTTATTTTGATTTTTTGGTCATCCTGAGGTTTATGTTTTAATTTTGCCTGGTTTTGGAATAGTGAGTCATATATGTATGACTTTGAGTAAAAATAATTCTTTGTTTGGTTATTATGGTTTAGTGTGTGCTATGGGTTCTATAGTGTGTTTGGGTAGAGTAGTTTGAGCTCATCATATGTTTATGGTTGGTATGGATGTGAAGACTGCAATTTTTTTTAGTTCTGTTACTATGATAATAGGTATACCTACTGGTATTAAGGTGTTTTCTTGATTATATATGTTGAGTGGTTGTGGGTTACGGGTTATTGATCCTGTAGTTTGATGAATTGTTGGTTTTATATTTTTATTTACGGTGGGTGGAGTTACTGGTATAGTTTTATCTGCTTCGTCTTTGGATAGGTTATTTCATGATACTTGATTTGTTGTGGCTCATTTTCATTATGTTTTATCGTTAGGTTCATATAGGAGTTTAATTATAATGATTTTATGGTGATGACCTTTTATAATTGGTTGTTCGTTAAAAAAGTATTTATTACAGGGTCATTGATTGTTATCGATGGTTGGTTTTAATTTATGTTTTTTTCCTATGCATTATTTAGGTATGCATGGTTTGCCTCGTCGAGTAAGATGTTATGATCCTGAGTTTTATGTGGTTAAAGTTTTTAGTACAATTGGTGGTATTTTGTCGGTTACTAGATCAATGGTTTTTATGTTTATAATCTGAGAATCGTTAAGGGTGTTTAATCGTATTTTAGGATTATGAGGTCCTGGTAGTTGTATATGTAAAGTTGTTACTATTCCAGTTCCGAGACATATTGGGTATATGGTTAATGGTAAGTATTGAACTTGGGGGAATAAGTAATTATTATGTTTATGGATTGCTATAATGAGTTGTGATTTAGATAATATAGTTTAAGAGTAAAATGATGCTTTTGTAAAGCATTGATAGAGTGATGTATCTTATTTTCATTAAGAAGATTAGAGTCTGTTATAATATTTATGGCATTATATAAAGTACCTTTTGCATCATGATTCTTTGAGGAGTATAGATTATTTCTAATGCCCGAAAGGCTTATGATTTTCATTGATTCTTAATAATTTGGGTTAGTTATCAGTTATTGTGTAAATATTAGTAGAAATCATTGAGGAGTGTGATAAATAATTCGTATAGTCTAATATCTGGTTTATGGCTTAATGAAATCTATAAATAGGAATTGATTGTGTTTATTTTTATGTATAGAGATAGTATTTATTTTAGTATGTGTGTCTTGGATTAAGATTGTCCTAGGTTTAATTAGTTATTTACTTGGCATATTTTTTGATATAGGTTCTTATGGTTATTGGCTGTATTGATAATTGGTTGTATAAGAATGAAGGAATAAGTAGGTTTATGTTTGGTCTAATAGTTTGTTTTTATTCTTTAGTCCTGTTCAACTGTTTATCAAAAACATTGCTATTTGTTAGGTTTAAATAGTATGGCCTGCCCACTGTTGGAATAAATGGTCGCAGATTTTCTGTGCTAAGGTAGCATAATATATCGCTTCTTAATTAGTGGCTTGTGAATGGTTTAATGAAATAGGGTGCTTAAATGATGACTATTTCTGAAATTGGTTTAGTGATGAGGAACTCGCTGTGATAATATAAGACGGAAAGACCCCAAGATCTTGGATTATAGATTGATTTTGTTTGGGGTAAATGTATATTTTTCATTTATTTTTAGATCCTTATACAGAAGATAAAGGTTAAAGTTACCTTGGGGATAACTGAGTAAAGAGTTGTGAGAGGCCATATTGATCGACTTGTTACTACCTCGATGTTGGCTTAGAGATACCTTCATGGAGTAGAAGCTATGAAAGGTGGTCTGTTCGACCATTGAATCTTTTATGAGTTGAGTTAAGACCGGTGAAAGCCAGGTCGGTTCTTATCTATATGTGATTTTAGTTAGTACGAAAGGAATATTATAGTGTAAGTTGTTTATATTTTATTCTACAGGTTTTAGGTGATATTTTTTATTATTTATTTTAGTATGTGTGTCTTGGATTAAGATTGTCCTAGGTTTAATTAGTTATTTACTTGGCATATTTTTTGATATAGGTTCTTATGGTTATTGGCTGTATTGATAATTGGTTGTATAAGAATGAAGGAATAAGTAGGTTTATGTTTGGTCTAATAGTTTGTTTTTATTCTTTAGTCCTGTTCAACTGTTTATCAAAAACATTGCTATTTGTTAGGTTTAAATAGTATGGCCTGCCCACTGTTGGAATAAATGGTCGCAGATTTTCTGTGCTAAGGTAGCATAATATATCGCTTCTTAATTAGTGGCTTGTGAATGGTTTAATGAAATAGGGTGCTTAAATGATGACTATTTCTGAAATTGGTTTAGTGATGAGGAACTCGCTGTGATAATATAAGACGGAAAGACCCCAAGATCTTGGATTAAGATTGTCCTAGGTTTAATTAGTTATTTACTTGGCATATTTTTTGATATAGGTTCTTATGGTTATTGGCTGTATTGATAATTGGTTGTATAAGAATGAAGGAATAAGTAGGTTTATGTTTGGTCTAATAGTTTGTTTTTATTCTTTAGTCCTGTTCAACTGTTTATCAAAAACATTGCTATTTGTTAGGTTTAAATAGTATGGCCTGCCCACTGTTGGAATAAATGGTCGCAGATTTTCTGTGCTAAGGTAGCATAATATATCGCTTATTGGTTAGTGTAGTTAGTTCCTTATTCCCTTATAGGGTATAGTCCTTATTGGTTAGTGTAGTTAGTTCCTTATTCCCTTATAGGGTATAGTCCTTATTGGTTTAGTGTAGTTAGTTCCTTATTCCCTTATAGGGTATAGTCCTTATTGGTTAGTGTAGTTAGTTCCTTATTCCCTTATAGGGTATAGTCCTTATTGGTTTAGTGTAGTTAGTTCCTTATTCCCTTATAGGGTATAGTCCTTATTGGTTAGTGTAGTTAGTTCCTTATTCCCTTATAGGGTATAGTCCTTATTGGTTAGTGTAGTTAGTTCCTTATTCCCTTATAGGGTATAGTCCTTATTGGTTAGTGTAGTTAGTTCCTTATTCCCTTATAGGGTATAGTCCTTATTGGTTAGTGTAGTTAGTTCCTTATTCCCTTATAGGGTATAGTCCTTATTGGTTTAGTGTACTTAGTTCCTTATTCCCTTATAGGGTATAGTCCTTATTGGTTTAGTGTACTTAGTTCCTTATTCCCTTATAGGGTATAGTCCTTATTGGTTTAGTGTACTTAGTTCCTTATTCCCTTATAGGGTATAGTCCTTATTGGTTAGTGTAGTTAGTTCCTTATTCCCTTATAGGGTATAGTCCTTATTGGTTTAGTGTACTTAGTTCCTTATTCCCTTATAGGGTATAGTCCTTATTGGTTAGTGTAGTTAGTTCCTTATTCCCTTATAGGGTATAGTCCTTATTGGTTTAGTGTAGTTAGTTCCTTATTCCCTTATAGGGTATAGTCCTTATTGGTTTAGTGTACTTAGTTCCTTATTCCCTTATAGGGTATAGTCCTTATTGGTTTAGTGTAGTTAGTTCCTTATTCCCTTATAGGGTATAGTCCTTATTGGTTTAGTGTACTTAGTTCCTTATTCCCTTATAGGGTATAGTCCTTATTGGTTAGTGTAGTTAGTTCCTTATTCCCTTATAGGGTATAGTCCTTATTGGTTAGTGTAGTTAGTTCCTTATTCCCTTATAGGGTATAGTCCTTATTGGTTAGTGTAGTTAGTTCCTTATTCCCTTATAGGGTATAGTCCTTATTGGTTAGTGTAGTTAGTTCCTTATTCCCTTATAGGGTATAGTCCTTATTGGTTAGTGTAGTTAGTTCCTTATTCCCTTATAGGGTATAGTCCTTATTGGTTAGTGTAGTTAGTTCCTTATTCCCTTATAGGGTATAGTCCTTATTGGTTAGTGTAGTTAGTTCCTTATTCCCTTATAGGGTATAGTCCTTATTGGTTTAGTGTAGTTAGTTCCTTATTCCCTTATAGGGTATAGTCCTTATTGGTTAGTGTAGTTAGTTCCTTATTCCCTTATAGGGTATAGTCCTTATTGGTTAGTGTAGTTAGTTCCTTATTCCCTTATAGGGTATAGTCCTTATTGGTTAGTGTAGTTAGTTCCTTATTCCCTTATAGGGTATAGTCCTTATTGGTTTAGTGTACTTAGTTCCTTATTCCCTTATAGGGTATAGTCCTTATTGGTTTAGTGTAGTTAGTTCCTTATTCCCTTATAGGGTATAGTCCTTATTGGTTAGTGTAGTTAGTTCCTTATTCCCTTATAGGGTATAGTCCTTATTGGTTTAGTGTAGTTAGTTCCTTATTCCCTTATAGGGTATAGTCCTTATTGGTTAGTGTAGTTAGTTCCTTATTCCCTTATAGGGTATAGTCCTTATTGGTTTAGTGTAGTTAGTTCCTTATTCCCTTATAGGGTATAGTCCTTATTGGTTAGTGTAGTTAGTTCCTTATTCCCTTATAGGGTATAGTCCTTATTGGTTAGTGTAGTTAGTTCCTTATTCCCTTATAGGGTATAGTCCTTATTGGTTAGTGTAGTTAGTTCCTTATTCCCTTATAGGGTATAGTCCTTATTGGTTAGTGTAGTTAGTTCCTTATTCCCTTATAGGGTATAGTCCTTATTGGTTAGTGTAGTTAGTTCCTTATTCCCTTATAGGGTATAGTCCTTATTGGTTAGTGTAGTTAGTTCCTTATTCCCTTATAGGGTATAGTCCTTATTGGTTAGTGTAGTTAGTTCCTTATTCCCTTATAGGGTATAGTCCTTATTGGTTAGTGTAGTTAGTTCCTTATTCCCTTATAGGGTATAGTCCTTATTGGTTTAGTGTAGTTAGTTCCTTATTCCCTTATAGGGTATAGTCCTTATTGGTTAGTGTAGTTAGTTCCTTATTCCCTTATAGGGTATAGTCCTTATTGGTTAGTGTAGTTAGTTCCTTATTCCCTTATAGGGTATAGTCCTTATTGGTTAGTGTAGTTAGTTCCTTATTCCCTTATAGGGTATAGTCCTTATTGGTTAGTGTAGTTAGTTCCTTATTCCCTTATAGGGTATAGTCCTTATTGGTTTAGTGTACTTAGTTCCTTATTCCCTTATAGGGTATAGTCCTTATTGGTTAGTGTAGTTAGTTCCTTATTCCCTTATAGGGTATAGTCCTTATTGGTTAGTGTAGTTAGTTCCTTATTCCCTTATAGGGTATAGTCCTTATTGGTTAGTGTAGTTAGTTCCTTATTCCCTTATAGGGTATAGTCCTTATTGGTTAGTGTACTTAGTTCCTTATTCCCTATAGGGTATAGTCTTATTGGTTTAGTGTAGTTAGTCCTTATTGGTTTAGTGTAGTAGTTCCTTATTCCTTATAGGGTATAGTCTTATTGGTTTAGTGTAGTTAGTTCCTTATTCCTTATAGGGTATAGTCTTATTGGTTTAGTGTAGTTAGTTCTTATTCCCTTATAGGTATAGTCCTTATTGTTTAGTGTAGTTAGTTCCTTATCCCTTATAGGGTATAGTCCTTATTGGTTAGTGTAGTTAGTTCCTATTCCCTTATAGGGTATAGTCTTATTGGTTTAGGTAGTTAGTTCCTATTCCCTTATAGGGTAAGTCCTTATTGGTTAGTGTAGTTAGTCCTTATTCCCTTATAGGGTAAGTCCTTATTGGTTTAGTGTAGTAGTTCCTTATTCCCTTATAGGGTAAGTCCTTATTGGTTAGTGTAGTTAGTTCTTATTCCCTTATAGGTATAGTCCTTATGGTTTAGTGTAGTTAGTTCTTATTCCCTTATAGGGTAAGTCCTTATTGGTTAGTGTAGTTAGTTCTTATTCCCTTATAGGGTATAGTCCTTATGGTTTAGTGTAGTAGTTCCTTATTCCCTTATAGGGTAAGTCCTTATTGGTTTAGTGTAGTAGTTCCTTATTCCCTTATAGGGTAAGTCCTTATTGGTTAGTGTAGTTAGTTCTTATTCCCTTATAGGGTTATAGTCCTTATTGGTTAGTGTAGTTAGTTCTTATTCCCTTATAGGGTAAGTCCTTATTGGTTAGTGTAGTTAGTTCCTTATCCCTTATAGGGTAAGTCCTTATTGGTTAGTGTAGTTAGTCCTTATTCCCTTATAGGGTTATAGTCCTTATTGGTTAGTGTACTTAGTTCCTTATTCCTTATAGGGTATAGTCCTTATTGGTTTAGTGTAGTTAGTCCTTATTCCCTTATAGGGTAAGTCCTTATTGGTTTAGTGTAGTTAGTCCTTATTCCCTTATAGGGTATAGTCCTTATGGTTTAGTGTAGTTAGTTCCTTATTCCCTTATAGGGTAAGTCCTTATTGGTTTAGTGTAGTTAGTCCTTATTCCCTTATAGGGTATAGTCCTTATTGGTTTAGTGTACTTAGTTCCTTATTCCCTTATAGGGTTATAGTCCTTATTGTTTAGTGTAGTTAGTTCTTATTCCCTTATAGGGTATAGTCCTTATGGTTTAGTGTAGTTAGTTCCTTATTCCCTTATAGGGTATAGTCCTTATTGGTTTAGTGTAGTTAGTTCTTATTCCCTTATAGGGTATAGTCCTTATTGGTTTAGTGTAGTTAGTTCCTTATTCCCTTATAGGGTATAGTCTTATTGGTTTAGTGTAGTTAGTTCCTTATTCCTTATAGGGTATAGTCCTTATTGGTTAGTGTAGTTAGTTCCTTATTCCCTTATAGGGTTATAGTCCTTATTGGTTAGTGTAGTTAGTTCCTTATTCCTTATAGGGTATAGTCCTTATTGGTTTAGTGTAGTTAGTTCCTATTCCCTTATAGGGTTATAGTCCTTATTGTTTAGTGTAGTTAGTTCCTTATCCCTTATAGGGTATAGTCCTTATTGGTTTAGTGTAGTTAGTTCCTTATTCCCTATAGGGTATAGTCTTATTGGTTTAGTGTAGTTAGTTCCTATTCCCTTATAGGGTTATAGTCCTTATTGGTTAGTGTAGTTAGTCCTTATTCCCTTATAGGGTATAGTCTTATTGGTTTAGTGTAGTAGTTCCTTATTCCCTTATAGGGTAAGTCCTTATTGGTTAGTGTAGTTAGTCCTTATTCCCTTATAGGGTAAGTCCTTATTGGTTAGTGTACTTAGTTCCTTATTCCCTTATAGGGTAAGTCCTTATTGGTTAGTGTAGTTAGTCCTTATTCCCTTATAGGGTAAGTCCTTATTGGTTAGTGTAGTTAGTCCTTATTCCCTTATAGGGTAAGTCCTTATTGGTTAGTGTAGTTAGTTCTTATTCCCTTATAGGGTAAGTCCTTATTGGTTAGTGTAGTTAGTCCTTATTGGTTAGTGTACTTAGTTCCTTATTCCTTATAGGGTATAGTCCTTATTGGTTTAGTGTAGTAGTTCCTTATTCCCTTATAGGGTAAGTCCTTATTGGTTTAGTGTAGTTAGTTCCTTATCCCTTATAGGGTAAGTCCTTATTGGTTTAGTGTAGTTAGTCCTTATTCCCTTATAGGTATAGTCCTTATGGTTTAGTGTAGTTAGTCCTTATTGGTTTAGTGTAGTTAGTTCCTTATCCCTTATAGGGTAAGTCCTTATTGGTTAGTGTAGTTAGTCCTTATTGGTTAGTGTAGTTAGTTCCTATTCCCTTATAGGGTAAGTCCTTATTGGTTAGTGTAGTTAGTCCTTATTGGTTTAGTGTAGTAGTTCCTTATTCCCTATAGGGTATAGTCCTTATGGTTTAGTGTAGTTAGTTCTTATTCCCTTATAGGTATAGTCCTTATTGTTTAGTGTAGTTAGTTCTTATTCCCTTATAGGTATAGTCCTTATTGTTTAGTGTAGTTAGTCCTTATTGGTTTAGTGTACTTAGTTCCTTATTCCTTATAGGGTATAGTCCTATTGGTTTAGTGTAGTTAGTCCTTATTCCCTTATAGGGTTATAGTCCTTATTGGTTAGTGTAGTTAGTTCCTTATCCCTTATAGGGTATAGTCCTTATTGGTTTAGTGTAGTTAGTTCCTTATTCCG
>JALJAT010000360.1:12500-18884 GCA_034768735.1 Schistosoma mekongi | reverse complement strand
ATATATCCAAAAGTTGATGGAAGTGGAACTTATAATAATCGGTACCGCAAGCGGTCTAGAGGGTTAGTGTGTGCTGCGAGGCCTAAAATGTCTTATGTAAGGTGCAGATCCAATATACAAAGTGATCAAACCTACAATCTAGCACCAGTCCAATATCCGTATTTTTCAAGGGTAGCCACACTAACATCAATCTGCGGCGAATATAAAAACTACGAAACAACAACACAACCAAGTGAAAATCGTTTTATAGTCCAACGTGCGTGTGTCGGATCTTGCTCATGTCGCGAGTCGTTTTGAAAAATGGCGGGGTTTGGTCTTGATGTGATGTGCGACCAGTTCTTGACAACGACATGTCAGGCGGGGAGTTGACTGGGGGCGGGTACTCCGTCAAAGGTTAACGCGGGTGTCCTGGTAAGACAGTACAGGACAGAAACCCTGGCGCGTAGAGTAAAAGGGCAAAAGTACTATTTTGATTTCAGTACGAAACAGAAGTGTGAAAAGCGTGGCCTCGATCCTTTTGATGTTATTTTCAGAGTTGAAGCAAAGGGTGTCAGAAACGTTACCACAGGGATACTGGCTGTGGAGGCAAGTTCATAGCGACGTCGCTTTTTGATCCGTCGATGTCTGATCTGCCTATCATTGGAAGCAGAATCACCAAGGTTGGCATTGTTCACCCATAATAGGGAACGTGGCGGGTTTAGGACCGTCGCTGAGACAGGGTTAGTTTTACCCTATAAGAGTACGTCATTTGAATCAGTGAAGTACAATCTGGCCGTTGCTATGGTAATCATGTTTGGACGAGAGGAACCCATGGTTCCAGATAATGGTATAGGTGTCTGGTCGAAGGCACTGGTTGCGAAGCTACCATCTGAGGGATAAGGACGAACGCCCTCTAAGTCTGAAGACCGTCAAATTGGCAAAAGGTACCATTGTGTTCCGGAACACGTCGGCTGGGCAAGCGTACGTATTTCTTTTGGTGTTTGGACCTGGACATTGTGTTCGGCTAGGCCATCGGTCTGGTGTAATGCCAGACGATGACATAACTGTGCTCCGGACTATTGGGGTTGCAGGGGGCGACACGATAATAATTGTTGTTTGGTTGAGCGTGAGGATATAAATCGTTGTAGACGACTTTGTTTTGTCGGGGGAACGTTAAGTGTCGAGCAGCTATAACAACTGCGAGGGCATTGAATTATCCCTGCGTGACGTACTGAGTTGAGGATGATCCTATTCATTTGCCTATATGTGCATATATAAGCATATCTTAGCTATTATGTATATATATATGTATATATATATATATGTTATTAAATATGTTATGTATATTATGTTAGATATAATTAGCTAATGTATTATGACTAGGTCATATATGATAATATATGTAGAATATATGTATATATATATGTTGTCTCATATGTAGATATATGTATATGCATTATACATGCATGGAATATATGTACGAAGGAATACATCCGGTATATTATGCACGACTAATGCGATGCTGCACGGTTGTAGTCCGCGGAACCTGTGCCGCAGCGCGGGCGCGCGCGAGATCCAGCTCTCCGGCGGGGTCGCGAAAATTGTTCCAGAGGTAGTCCGCAAATATCGAAATCCAGGTGTAGACGCGACCTTTAGGTCAGTTGGAGTCCGTACTTTACTTCCGCGGGGTAATTCGCCCGGATTTAGCAGGTGTAGTTTTGTACGCGTTTTACATGATTTAAAACGGAGTTTGCTAGTGTTTTAGTGTGTAGTCAGACAGATTTTTATATACTCAGGTGTAGTCCGCGGATTTCTCTAGACCAGGTGTAATCTCGCGCGTTAAATTGAAGGTATAATAAACAATCTTTTGTGGCATAACTATTGGAACGGTTTAATATTTTTAATATGATTGTTTAGGCGATAATGCAGAATTTTGTGCGCTACACAATGATAATAAACATATGATGCACAGTCTAAGGAAATGGGAGAAATTGCAAAAAAATGTGTCCGCGGACTACACCTAGCTGGCTAGCATGTTATATAGGGATACTACCCCTAACTCAGGTCTCAAAATGTCGAAAAAAATGAAAATCTCCCAATGAACTGTAATCGCTTGGGACGTTGTGATAATGATATTTCGGCATGAGACTATGGGTTTTTAAGATGTTGGGGCCTTTTGCTTGAAGCTAGGCGCCTGCTTATCACCTATAAAAGTGGATGGTAGCCCCTATAAGTGATCTTGGTTATGGAGATGAGGTTATATGCAACCGGAGGCTCACTATGAATTCAGTGAATGGCTTGGCATTGTCTTGGAGATTTGATGGTCATTTACGTGGCTAATGGTTGCTGGTAGACGATTTCATGATTGGTGTTGCCTACTGGCGTTCACAAGGGCCTAGTGTCATTGGAGCGTTCAGAAAGTGCGCATATACTCCATTGTGATGGTGGTATATTAGTTTGACAGTATTGTAAGCGGGATGGGTCAGAATTGGCTGTCCATGCTGTGTAGTGATTGACGCGATCACGATTGGTCGGAAGCAAAATAGTAAAGTGGTGTCAAACCGCTATTATTATAATGGGCAAATGGTTCCACCAGGGTTCTTGGTACCTGCGTGGTTGTGCCACAGGAAAGGGCTGATGTTTACGTTCGCTAAGTGTTCAGGTTGTAGAGAGCCTGGTCACTGTGGTGTTGATCAGTGGACCTCCCTGAAAAACCAATTTGATTGAAGTTACCTCATATAGCCAGGGTAATTGATAATTGGTGTGAATCAACTGGTTGATCCTGCCATAGTCATATGTTTCTCAGGGATTAAGCCATGCATATCGAGTACATACCTTAAAACGGTGAAACCAGCGAATGGCTCATTAAATCGTATGGTTCCTTAGATCGTAACGCTACATGGATAACTGTAGTAATTATAGAAGCTAAATACATGCCTTGATCCCTGACCCGCAAGGGGACGGGTGCATTTATTAGAACAGAACAACGGGTGCGGCTTTGCTGTGCCTGTACATTCTGTATGACTCTGGATAACTTTACTGATAGCAGTCGGCCAATTGTGTGTCGGCGACGGATCTTTCAAATGTCTGCCCTATCAATTTGTTGGTCAGGTATTTGGCCTACCATGTTGATAACGGGTAACGGGGAATCAGGGTTCGATTCCGGAGAGGGAGCTGAGAAATGGCTCCCAAATCCAAGGACGGGGCAGGCGCGAAAATACCACTCGGCCCCAAACCGGGAAGGGAGGTAGTGACGAAAAATACGGTGTACGGGACTAAATTGAAGGGAGCATCCGTAAGTAGAACCATGAGTACACTTCAATCCTTTAAAGGAGGACTCCAACATGGGAAGGGCAAATCTTGGTGCAGCAGCGCACGGTTAACTCCAGCTCCAAAAAGAGTATATAAAGTTCCGGCCAGGAAAAAGTCGTAGTGGGGATATGGTAGGCGATCGATGCTGTTGCTTGTTCACGGTCTATGGTTACGATCAGGGCAGTGGTCAGCTCGGCGTAGTGGTGGAAACCTTCCCCAAGCGTGTCTGTGTTTTGTAAAAAACAGGTGTTGATAGGTTAATGAGTATTGTATCTTATGACTGGTTGCGTTCCATTTCGGATGCCTTTAAACGGGTGCCGGAGGCGGACGGCATCTTTACTTTGAACAAATTTGAGTGCTCAAAGCAGGCCTATGCGCCTGAAATCTGCATGGAATAATGAAATAGGACTTCGGTTCTATTTGTTGGTTTTCGGATCCGAAGTAATGGTTAAGAGGGACCGACGGGGGGGCATTTGTATGGCGGTGTTAGAGGTGAAATTCTGGGATCGCCGCCAGACAAACTACAGCGAACGCATTTGCCAAAGATGTTTTCATTGATCAGGAGCGAAAGTCAGAGTTTCGAAGACGATCAGATACCGTCGTAGTTCTGACCATAAACGTTGCCCACTGACGATCATGGCGTTGGTTATATAATTGACATCGCGGGCAGCTCCCCGGGAAACCTTTAAGTCTTTGGCTCCGGGGGGAGTATGGTTGCAAAGCTGAAACTTACAGGAATGACGTGAAGGCACCACCAGGAGTGGAGCCTGCGGTTTAATTCGACTCAACACGGGAAAACTCACCCGGCCGGACACTGTGAGGATGGGACAGACATTGAAGCTCTTTCTTGATTCGGTGGTTGGTGAGGATATCTTTTTTTCTTTTTTTTGTGCATGGCGCTTCTTAGTGGTGGAGCGATTTGTCTGGTGTTACTTATTTCCGAACGAAATTCTTTTTTTAGAGAGCGACTTTAACATACTAAATAGTAGAGGTCCTCTGTGCTCGTTAGGGCGCGGCTTCTACTGCTTCTTTATGGAGTAGTGTGGTCGGAATCCGACGGCGCTGCGGTGCCAGTTTTTTACTTCTTAGAGGGACAAGCGGCACACTTAAGTCGCACGAAATTGAGCAATAACAGGTCTGTGATGCCATTAGATGTCCGGGGCCACACGTGCGCTACAATGACGGTGCCAGCGAGCCTGGAAACCTGGCCCGAAAGGGTTGGGCAAACTGTTTCATCACCGTCGTGACTGGGATCGGGGCTTGCAATTATTCCCCGTGAACGAGGAATTCCTGGTAAGTGAAGTCATACGCTTGGCGCTGATTCTCACTTGCCTTTGTAACACGCCCGGTCGCTACTACCGATTGAATGGTTTAGTGAGGTCGTTGGATTGGTGTCGTTGAAGTGGCTTTACCGCCGCTCGACTGATAGAGAAAGACGACCTAATTTGACTATTTAGAGGAAGTAAAAGTCGTAACAAGGTTTCCGTAGGTGAACCTGCGGAAGGATTCAATTAACACGATCCTATGTAAACAAAAATCTGAAGACAGGATCTGTTTACTTGCGAAATATCGGCCTTTTTATCAGTTATGGGGCACTCCCCCCCACCCCCCGGTGACGGCCCGCTGTTGCCTACCCCCCCCCCTTTGAGAGCCAGCTTGAAGTGGATGTAATAATATAAATGTGAAACCATGGATCTGTGCTTGCGTAAACTATCGGCCTTCACAGTATGTGGAGGTGACAGGGTTTGCTTCTTTGAGTGCAGTTGAAGTGGATGTAATAATATAAATGTGAAACCATGGATCTGTGTTTGCGCCACACCCACCCGTCGGCCTTCACATGTATGTTGGAGTTCCTTTTCTTTTGGTGACAGGGTTTGCTTCTTTGAGTGCAGTTGAAGTGGATGTAATAATATAAATGTGAAACCATGGATCTGTGCTTGCGTAAACTATCGGCCTTACAGTATGTGGAGGTGACAGGGTTTGCTTCTTTGAGTGCAGTGAAGTGGGTGATTATTACAAATTTTATTACCTGACGGGGTATCTGTCCTGTCTATGCTCTGATGGTGTTCTCGTGACTTTCGGGTTGCCTGATCTGCCAAGGGTGATGGGATAGTACATACGTGATTGTTGCTCTTTGTGCAAGGTTCAAGAGGGTCGCAGTCCCTGTTAAGTGGGCATGCCCACCGCCCGTTTATGTTCCTTTCCAAACCCGGCGACCTCACACTGTTGAAGCGATCCGGTTTGGCTTGCCCACTCAACGGTTTGCATAACCCCCTGGCCTGCACGGCCTTGGGCTGGACTGATGTACGAATGGAACGCTTAGCGGTAAATATCTAGGCTGCCGCGAAACCATTAGTTCTATGCACTACACTGGTAAGGGTTTTGGGGATACAAACTTTGACGGTGGATTACTCGGCTCGTGGTCGATGAAGAGTGCAGCCAACTGTGTGCATTAATGGAAACTGCATACTGGCTTTGAAACATCGCCATTGAACGCATATTGCGGCTACGGGATATCCTTCCACGCCTGTCCGAGGGTCGGCTTTTCATCTATCACGACGCACATTAAGTCGTGATTGGCCGAGTGCCTGCCGGCATATATTTGATGCGCTCGTGTATCAACGCTGGTTGCTGCTGGTCAAGGCTCCGTCCGAAAAAATCGATCACAGCCTAGTCCGGTCTAGATAACCAGCTTGAGATGCTGCAGTGGGTTGTGCTCGAGTCGTGGCTTAATGATAATACTTGTATACATGCTCGAGAAGAACGCACCTACTGTACGCTAAGCTAATCACTTAATCATGGCTCTATGATTCGGTCTATGGTTTGTATCGAGAGTGTGTGCTTTGTACCAGACAAGTATTAGAGCTAATTGCCCTGACCTCGGATGTCAGACGTGCTACCCGCTGAATAGCAGATAGCACTAAGCGGAGGAAAAGAAACTAACAAGGATCCCCTAGTCACTTGCGATTGTGAACATGGGTTTCCCCCCCCCCCCCCCCCCCCCCCCCCCCCCCAGTGCCCAACAGAAGGCCTCCGGTCACGTGATCGTAAGGCAATGTGGTGTTTAGGTTGGGCTTGCGGCATACTGCTCTA
>JALJAT010000360.1:0-7500 GCA_034768735.1 Schistosoma mekongi | reverse complement strand
ACCAATACAAGTGAGGTAGCCATATAACGATATTGGTATATGGAGCTGAAGGTTTCTAGCAAACCGGAGTAACTTATGAATCAGTGAATGGCATTGGCATTGTCCTTGGTAGATTATGATGTCATTACGAGTGCAGTAATGGTTGCTGGGTAGACGATTCATTGATCTTGGTGGTTGCCTACTGGCGTTCACAAGGGCCTAGTGTCATTGGAGCGTTCAGAAAGGGATATCCCATTGCTGATGGTGGTATCTAGTTTGACAGTCTTGTAAGCGGGTATGGGTCAGAGGGCATGGCCAGGCGGTGCATAGTTGCTGACGCGCTCACGATTGGTCGGAAGCAAAATAGTAAAGTGGTGTCAAACCGCTATTATAATGGTGCAAATGGTCCACCAGGGGTTATTGGTACCGCGTGGTTGTGCCACAGGAAAGGGCTGTGTTGCTGCGCTAGTGTTCAGGTTTGTAGAGAGCTGGTCACTGTGGTGTTGATCAGTTGACCTCCTGAAAACCAATTTTGATTGAAGTTACCCTCATATAGTGGGGGCCCAGGGTATATGGATAAACTTGTGTGTGAATAAACTGGTTGATCTGGCCAGTAGTCATATGCTTGTCTCAGAGATTAAGCCATGCATGTCTAAGTACATACCTTAAAACGGTGAAACCGAGAATGGCTCATTAAATCAGCTATGGTTCCTTAGATCGTAAACGCTCATGGATAACTGTAGAATTCTCGACGCCTAACTATGCATGGAAGCCCCTGACCCGCAAGGGGACGGACCGGGCACCGAGCGCACAGCTAGAACAGCAACCAACCGGGTGGGCTTAGCTGTGCCTGTTACATTCTGTGATGACTCTGGATAACTGTAATGATCGCAGTCGGCCATTGTGTGTCGGCGACGGATCTTTCAAATGTCTGCCCTATCAATTTGTTGGTAGGTGATTTGCCTACCCTGATGCTAACGGTACGGGGCTCAGGGTTCGAGTCCGGAGAGGGAGCCTGAGAAGAAATGGATACCACATCCAAGGACGGCAGCAGGCGCGAAACTTCCCAATCCGGGACGGGGATGGTAGGACGAAAAATACGGATACGGGACTCAATGAGGCTCCGAATTCGAATGGAGTACAATTTAAATCCTTTAACGAGGACCAATTGGAGGGAAGTCTGGTGCCAGCAGCCGCGGTAACTCCAGCTCAAAAGCGTATATTAAAGTTGCTGCAGTTAAAAAGCTCGTAGTGGATCTGGGTCGTGCGATCGCCTGATGTTGCTTTTACGGTCTTGGTTACGATCAGGGCAGTGGTCAGCTCGGCGTAGTGGTTGTGCAACCTTTCAGCCGTGTCTGTGTTTTGTTAAAAACAGGTGTTGATAGGTTACTGAGATTGTATCTTATTGACATGTTGGGATGCTTCGGATGCCTTTAAACGGGTGCCGGAGGCGGACGGCCTCTTTACTTTGAACAAATTGAGTGCTCAAAGCAGGCCTTGCGCACTGAAAATTCTTGCATGGAATATGAATGGACTTCGGTTCTATTTGTTGGTTTTCGGATCCGAAGTAATGGTTAAGAGGGACAGACGGGGGCATTTGTAGGCGGTGTTAGAGGTGAAATTCTGGGATCGCGCCAGACAAACTACAGCGAAAGCATTTGCCAAGAATGTTTTCATTGATCAGGAGCGAAAAGTCAGAGTTTCGAAGACGATGCAGAACCGTCGTAGTTCTGACCATAAACGATGCCAACTGACGATCGCGTTGGTTCTATAATGACATCGCGGGCAGTCCCCGGGAAACCTTTAAGTCTTTGGGCTCCGGGGGGAGTATGGTTGCAAAGCTGAAACTTAAAGGAATTGACGGAAGGGCACCACCAGGAGTGGAGCCTGCGGTTTAATTCGACTCAACACGGGAAAAACTCACCCGGCCCGGACACTGTGAGGATTGACAGATTGAAAGCTCTTTATTGATGGCGGTGGTTGGTGGTGCATGGCCGTTCTTAGTTGGTGGAGCGATTTGTTGGTTAATTCCGAAACGAACGGAGACTTTAACCTACTAAATAGTAGACTGTTCCGCTGGCTCGTTTAGGGCGCGCCTTTACTGCTTCTTTATGGAGTAGTGTGGTCGTGATTCCGACGGGTGCGGGACAGTTTTACTTCTTAGAGGGACAAGCGGCACACTTAAGTCGCACGAAATTGAGCAATAACAGGTCTGTGATGCCCTTAGATGTCCGGGGCCACACGTGCGCTACAATGACGGTGCCAGCGAGCCTGGAAACCTGGCCCGAAAGGGTTTGGGAAAAACTGTTTCATCACCGTCGTGACTGGGATCGGGGCTTGCAATTATTCCCGTGAACGAGGAATTCCTGGTAAGTGCAAGTCATAAGCTTGCGCTGATTACGTCCCTGCCCTTTGTACACACCGCCCGTCGCTACTACCGATAATGGTTAGTGAGGTCGTTGGATTGGGCGTTGAAGTGGGCTTACCGCCGCTCCCTGATAGCGAGAAGAGACTAATTTGACTATTTAGAGGAAGTAAAAGTCGTAACAAGGTTTCCGTAGGTGAACCTGCGGAAGGATCATTAACAGACCCTATAAACAAAAATCTGAAGCCATGGATCTGTACTTGCGTAAACTATCGGCCTTTACAGTATGTGGAGGTGACAGGGTTTGCTTCTTTGAGTGCAGTTGAAGTGGATGTAATAATATAAATGTGAAACCATGGATCTGTGCTTGCGTAAACTATCGGCCTTTACAGTATGTGGAGGTGACAGGGTTTGCTTCTTTGAGTGCAGTTGAAGTGGATGTAATAATATAAATGTGAAACCATGGATCGTGCTTGCGTAAACTATCGGCCTTTACAGTATGTGGAGGTGACAGGGTTTGCTTCTTTGAGTGCAGTTGAAGTGGGTTGATTATTACAAATTTTATGTACCGGACGGGGTATCTGTACTGTCTTATGCGCTGATGGTGTTCTCGTGACTTCGGGTTGCTGATCTGCAAGGGTGATGGATAGTACATGACGTGATTGTTGTGTGCAAGGTTCAAAGAGGGTTGTATGTTACGTGTGCATGCACCCCGCCCCGTTTATGTTCCTTTCCAAACATTTTACACTGTTGAAGCGATCCGGTTTGGCTTGCCAATCACGGGTTTGCTGCCTGGCATGCAACTGGCCTTGTGCGGGACTGCATGGTCGCTGGCTTAGCGGTAAATATCTAGGCTGCAGCGATAACCATTAGTTCTATGCATACCCGTGTATGGGTTCTTGGTGTAAAACTTTGCGGTGGATCACTCGGTCGTGTGCGATGAGAGTGCGCCAACTGTGTGAAATAATCGGAAAACTGAATAATGCTTTGACATCGACATCGTGAAACGATATGCGGCGTACGGGATATCCTGTGGCCACGCCTGTCCGAGGTGGTCGGCTTTCATCTATCACGACGCACATTAAGTCGTGGATTGGCCGAGTGCTGCGGCATATTTATTTGATGCGCTCGTTGTATCAACGAGGGTTGACTGTGGTCAAAGGGGGGGACTCCGTCCGAAAAAATCCGATCACAGCCTAGTCCGGTCTAGATAACCAGATGAGATGCTGCAGTGGGTTGTGCTCGAGTCGTGGCTTAATGATATCCTTTTATACTATGCTCGAGAAGAAAGCACCTACGGTATTCGCTAAGCTAATTCACTTAATCATGGCTCTATGATTCGGTCTATGGTTTGTATCGAGAGTGTGTGCTTTGTACACAACAAGTATAATGTAATTGACCCTGACCTCGGATCAGACGTGATTACCCGCTGAACTTAAGCATATCACTAAGCGGAGGAAAAGGAAAATACAGGATCCCATAGTAAGCGAGGAACAGGGATTAGCCCAACACCGAAAGCCTACGGTCACTTGATTCGTAAGGCATGGGGGGTTTAGGGTGGTCAGGCATTACGGCTCTCCCAGTCAGCATTGAGTACGGCTACGTCATGGGCACTAGAGGGTGCAAGGCCCGGGGGGGTGGAGGACCATGTATGACAGTTTTGCTCTGAGCTACCCTTAGAGTGGTTGTTTGTGAATGCAGCCCAAAGTGGGTGGTTAGATCCATCCAGGCTAAATACTTAACCGAGTCGATACAACAAGTACCGTGAGGCGAAAGTTGAAAAGTACTTTGAAGAGAGAGTAAACAGTGCGTGAAACCGTTCAAAGGTAACGGGTGGAGTTGAACTGCAAGCTCTGGGGATTCAGCTGATGAGTATGATTTGTGCTTGGGCATACTGGCGCGCCTTCAAGTGTTGTTTGTAATAGCAGATGCCTACCTTTTATAATGGGGTGGGTATGTGTAGACGTTTTTATACGGCGCACGCATTGGAGGTGTGAGGGTCTGCTTGTCAGTGACTTTCTCAGAGTATTCACCACGACCGGGCATGCTGCCTCTCTTATGGCCAAACTGATCAGGTTTGAATATTAATGTTGAGCTTGGTTGGGTCGGCAGGTGGCTCTTTGGTTCGTGATTAATCATTATGGATCATTAGGTTACTCACGGCTGTAGTGGAGTGGGTGAGGTTGTCGGAGATGGCGGCTTTGCATGCGTACTTGTCTTTCGGGCATTGGTGAGTCTGCGTCAGTTTGTTACTAGCTTCGGCTGGTCTGCTGATGCTTGTCTTTTGTCACGTGGCAGTGCGTATGTGAGCTTGTTGAATGGGCCAATAGTCTGTGGTGTAGTGGTAGACGATCCACCTGACCCGTCTTGAAACACGGACCAAGGAGTTTAACATGTGCGCGAGTCATTGGGTGTTACGAAACCCAAAGGCGAAGTGAAGGTAAAGGTTCGGCTTTCAGTCCGCGAATGAGGTGAGAGCCTTTGCCTGCTCATACGTTCCAAGTGGCGAGCAGCGGGGCGGCATCACCGGCCAGTCCCAGGAAGTAGAATGCGAAATGTGTTGCGTGCACCGTCGGGGCGGAGCAAGAGCGTACACGTTGAGACCGAAAGTGGTGAACTATGCTTGCGAAGGTTGAAGCCAGAGCGAAAATATGGGGAGGACCGTGAGCGATTATGACGTGCAAATCGATCGTATAACGTGGGAGTATGGGGGAACGACTATATCGAACCAAATTTTAGGAGATGTTCCCTCCGAAGTTTCCTCAGGATAGCTGGCATTCTGGGAAATAAAACAGTTTTATCGGTTAAAGCGAATGATTAGAGGCATTGGGGATAAAGCATCCTCAACCTCTTCTCAAACTTTACCAATGGTGAGAAGCTTAACTCGCTAAGTGGAGTTTTGCATGAATGTGAGTGCCAAGTGGGCCATTTTTGGTAAGCAGAACTGGCGCATTGTGGGATGAACCAAACGTTCGGTAAGGTGTGCAACGTGAAGCTCATGAGATACCACAAAAGGTGTGGGTGTCCAGACGGCAGCAGGACGGTGGCCTGGAAGTCGGAAACCGTAAGGATTAGGTAACAAACCTGCCGAATAACCCGCCCTGAAAAGGATGGCGTCGAGCGTTGGACCTATACGGCCGTTGCTGTAAGTGGGCCTCTGCTGTTGGTGAGGGCAAGCTGCACTGGTCCAGAGCATGGAGTAAGGCAACGGTGGAGGGTCGCTGTGGCTAGCGGGAAGCCTCAGGCGTAAGCATAGGTGACAGCAAACCACAGGCGCAGATCTGGTGGGAGTAGCAAATATTCAAGTGACCCCTTGAAGGCCGAGGTGGAGAAGGGTTCCATGGGAACAGCAGTTGACCATGGGTAGGCGGTCCTAAGTGATCCGGTAAATCGGAACAGAGACGGGGGCCTGACATTGTCCGTTTTAAGGGCTTTGTTCAGTATTACTGCATAAAAGTACAAAGTTGTAGATCGCAGCCCCCTGTAACGAAAGGGAATCGGGAATATTCCCGACCCTGTCCACGGAGATTGGTGTATGTTTCAGGGCATTTTTTGTTCGGCATGCACCCAGCGCGGTAACGCAACCGACCTCGGAGATGTCGGCGAGAGTTATGGAAGAGTACTTTCTTTGGTTAGGAGTGCAATCACCACTGGGAATCGCTTGTCCGGGGATAGGCCGGGCGGCTAGCCTCCGTTAAAGCACCACCCTTCTGTGGTGTCCGGAACGCTTATTGTCGGCCCTGAAAAATCCGAGCGAGGCAGTATAAATTTAGATTGGCAGGGCCGTAAACATATCCGCAGCAGCAGGTCTCAAGTGAAGCCTCTGGCAAGTGACACAATGTAGGTAAGGGAAGTCGGCAAATTGGATCCGTACTTCGGAGAAGGATTGGCCTGGGGGGCCGAGTCAGACAGGCCGAGATCAGATACGTGTCGGTCAGTGGGGGCTTTAGTTTCTTCTGCTTTGTGTTCCGTCTACGGTCGCGCATTTGTGTGTGAGGTTAAGTGATATGGACCGGTGTGCGTGGGCGGTTCAGCGCTAGTGTTAGAACTAGCAACGCGCGAGGACTTGTGCCACGTTGCGTCAAGGCGGCTGTAGTTCCATGGTCTGGCGCGCGACGGCTAACTCAGAACGGCACGGACCAGGGGAATCCGGACTGTCTAATTAAAAAAAGCCATTGCGATGTCCACTGATCGGTTTTGACGCAATGTGATTTCTGCCCAGTGCTCTGAATGTCAAAGGAAGGAATTCAACCAAGCGCGGGTAAACGGCGGGAGGAACTATGACTCTCTTAAGGTAGCCACATGACCTCGTTAATCTAATTAGTGGACGCGAATGGAATTGGATAACGAGATTCCCACGGTCCCTATCTACTATCTAGCGAAACCACAGCCAAGGGAACGGGATTGGCAGAATTTAGGGGGAAAGAGACCGTTTGAGCTTGATAGTCCGACTTGGTGAGGAGACATGATGGATGTAGTATAGGTGGGCGCTGAGTGCCTCGGTGCCTTAGCGCAAACTGAAATCCCACTGCTATCATGGTTTCTTTACTATTCAAGTGAAACGGGACGAAAATATGTATTTTGGGTCAAAGCACATTTCCGGGGGATACGTAGTCTAAACGCTAGCTGTGTGTCGGTATTTGGTACATGTCAGATGAGTAGTCGTTTTGAAAATTGCCGTGTTGAGTATGATGTGAGTGCGACCCGTTGAAAAGACCATGCAGGCGGGGAGGTTGACTGGGGCGGTACATCCGCAAATGGTAACGGGGTGTCTATGGTAAGCTCAGTCAGGACAGAAACCTGGGTAGAGTAAAAGGGCAAAAGCTTACTTGATTTGATTTTCAGTAAGACTACAGACCGTGAAAGCGTGGCTCTCGATCCTTTTGATGTTATTTCGAGTTTGAAGCAAGAGGTGTCAGAAAAGTTAACCACAGGATAATGGCTGGGTGGCGGCAAGCGTTCATAGCGGGACGTAGCTTTTTGATCCTTCCGATGTCGGCTCTTCCTATCATTGTGAAGCAGAATTCACCAAGCGTTGGATTGTCACCCACTAATAGGGAACGTGAGCTGGGTTGTAGACCGGTCGTGAGACAGGTAGTGTTACCCTACCTAATGAGTACGTCATTTTAATCAGGAAAGTAACAACAGGGCCGTTG
>JALJAT010000359.1:0-18888 GCA_034768735.1 Schistosoma mekongi | reverse complement strand
TATCCCTACACTGCTCGGCTCAATTTATCTACACTAAATGCTCCGTTCGATTTCTCGCTAGATTCACAGATGGTCCTAATACGTGCCAATGCATTTAAACAAACCTTTGTTTTTAATGTTCATTTTCCTTTATTTCATAAGTGATTAATCGATAGCATTTTCGTGATATTAACCTTATGTTTATGTTTATGAAACAATCGAGAACACATTTTCATGCACGTTATCATTTCAATTGTTTTATTATGTTCCACAGATTGATCCACCAACAATACCCCGTGCTTCATTACAAACCTACATCACCAAATATATTTTCACTTCTCACAATTCCACAGCGTAAGTTACACATTCTTGAATCAATAATTTGATTTATTCATACATACAGGGCTGTAATAGTCTTCAATAAGTTCACTCGCTTGTCCTTACTTTAGGAATCAATTATCTTTAGGGCTACTCATCAAGATACCAAAGAAAGGCGATCTCAGCAATTGTGAGAACTACAGAGGCATTACTCTACTTTCAGTACCAGGAAAGGTCTTCAACAGAGTGTTATTGAACAGATTAAAGGGCCCAGTCGACGGCCAACTCCGAGATCAACAGGCTGGATTCCGTAAAGATCGATCATGTACCGATCAAATCGCCACTCTACGGTTCATTGTTGAACAATCAATTGAATGGAATTCACCACTTTACATCAACTTCATCGACTATGAAAAGGCATTCGACAGCGTGGATAGGAGAATATTATGGAGCCTTCTACGACATTACGGCGTACCCGAGATAGTCAACATCATACGAAATTCTTACGACGGACTACATTGTAAAATCGTGCATGGAGGTCAGCTCACAGATTCATTCGAAGTGAAGACCGGTGTTAGACAAGGCTGCTTACTCTCGCCCTTCCTCTTCCTACTGGTCATCGACTGGATCATGAAGACTGCAACATCTGAAGGCACTCTCGGAATACAATGGACAACATCGACGAAACTAGATGACTTGGACTTTGCAGATGACCTAGCTCTTCTTTCTCACACACATCATCAAATGCAGAAGAAGACCAACAATATAGCAGCAGCCTCAGCAACAGTAGGCCTCAACATACACAAAGGGAAAAGCAAGATCCTCCGATACAAAACAACAAACTCTAACCCAATTACACTTGACGGAGAAATTCTGGAAGACGTTGAAACCTTTACATATTTGGGCAGCATCATCGACAAACACGGAGGGTCTGATTCGGATGTGAAGGCGCGGATTGGTAAGGCACGGGCAGCATTTTTACAGCTGAAAAACATCTGGAACTCAAACCAACTGTCAGTCAATATAAAAGTCAAAATTTTCAACACAAATGTGAAGACAGTCCTGTTGTATGGAGCTGAAACTTGGAGAACTACAAAAAGTACCCTACAGAAGTTACAAGTATTTATAAACAACTGCCTGCGTAGGATTCTTCGGATCTGTTGGCCAGATACCATCAACAACAACCTGTTGTGGCAGAGAACTAATCAACTTCCAGTTGAGGAAGAAATTAGGAAAAGACGCTGGAGATGGATTGGACACACACTGAGGAAACTATCAAACTGTGTCACAAGACAAGCACTGACTTGGAATCCTAAAGGCCACAGAAACAGAGGAAGGCCCAAGAACACATTGCGTCGGGAATTGGAAACAGACATGAAGAGAATGAACAGCACTTGGGAAGAGCTAGAACGGAAAGCCCAGGACAGAGTTGGCTGGAGAATGCTGGTGGGCGGTCTATGCTCCACTTGGAGTAACAGGCATTGATTGATTGATTGATTGATAAAAATTTTGCCTTGAAATATGCGAAGGAATGCTACCTTCAAGAGATACGTTAAGAATATGAGTAATTCCATAAATTTTACATATAGTTGGAGAGTCAGCATCTTCCTGACTGCCTAATATTAAATGTGGCAGAATTGGAGAGGGACGAGACAGTGTGGCTCCAGTGCTATCAACTTTCATCTCGAAAACCAATCTAGAACGAATGTCCACAGGTAATTCAGGACTAAAATTGTTAATAAAAAATCGACAAAAAACAGTGTATTTACTGATAATTAAAAGCAATACGAGTTAAGATCGAAACTGGCATTAGATTTGTTGACTTAGTTTTCTGTTCTCTGGATGCAAGATGTTTCTACAAGAACCAACATATTTTCTTAGAAAGTTAGTGAAAATCCCAAATGATCAAACATTAATGAGTTTCGATGTTCAAAAGTTAATGTGCCTAGTACTGAAGCGACACAAAAGCGTATATTCTAGAGATGGCCTTTGTGGATAGTAAGGATACGGGTCTAGAAAAAGTACCTGCATTACAAACCTAGCCGCTATGGCTAACAAGTTACCTCATACAAAGAGGTGTAAGAAAATTCGAACAGGAAAAGTAGTAAAGGTTAAACAAAACAGAGTATTTGGATCTAAGAAAGAATTACTGTATACGGTTGACACTGGAAAATATACATACAATGAAAGGTTTTGGTACATAAAACCCAGTGATTCAAGCTATCATTAGTTTGTTCATCGATAGTTCAGAGAGATACTGCAAAATGAGGTTGGTAATACATTTCGTTCCGTGTAAACACTCGTATCAAAACTGTGATCGAGAAGACTAGTATGATGATGAGAAATTGAACTGCTAAAGAACGAACTCACAGCAAGTGTTATCGTTTCTCAGTGTCTTAGATCTCACTGGCCTATGATAGCAAATTATTACTGAGCGAAAATACAACACAAATTGAATCATTCAAATCTTATAACTAAGTGCATCATATTACACATCGTAATGGGATAAGTATAGATCCTAAACTGCTATCTTTTTAAGCAAATGACAAACATTAAAAAACATTATTATATTATTAATCATTGCACCGTAAGTGAAAGTTAAATATTAAATGATCCTGACAACAGACTTCTATTAATTTAAACAATATATGGAAGTACAAAAGTGGATTATACCTGAATGCTTTAGAGACCTCAGTTGAAAATTGATCCACTGGTGGCATTTTGGAAGGAACAGAATTACATTTAAATGAAACGGAACTTGAGGTAACTGGTGCCATGAATGGAACATAAACTGGATGAGTAGTAATAGCAGAAGACAAAATCCCCAATTTATGTACTGATATTTCAGAAGAAGGATTAGTACCAGATGAGCAACCTAAGCAAGTGTCTAATATTCGTTCTAATATGCAGTCACATTGGTGATACTTAGCAATATCTTCACCTGCAACTTTCTCCGCATTGAGCCAGCATAATTCCGGAAATGATGCTTTAAAACCCGAAAATCCCCCTTTAAAAAAACGAAAGAACTTTAATGTATACGTGAGAAAACTGAGTGCCCAAATAAGCAGTAGTTTGCATAGTTTCATTAAATACATTAAAATTAAGTCCCTCATTAGTTAGCGGTATTGATTTGGGTTTAGTGAGTAATTGGCTCGTACCCTACACCATTTACTGAATCTTAATATCAATAGCTACAAAGTAAATTTTTAAAATATTGAATTAACAGGTATAGTAAAAAATAGCGACGTCGTCCAGTAGAAATCATCGGCTAATGTGTACAAGGGCCTCGTAAATAAAGTGGTTTTCAGAATATGATTATAATAAATTCACACTAAAAAATGACAAGAAACTAATTACCTCAACAGCAGGCGTAATTGATTTATAAACAATATGAACCTGACACAATAATCCGTGAAGAATCGTATACAACCAGTGAAAACATAGAAACCCTTTTTGTTGAGCAAAATGGAAGTGCCTTGACCACGCCTATGTAAGTAAATTAACGATAAGGCAATAGACCACTTTAGATAACAAGTATATGCTTATTTAAGGGCCTAGGTATATGTCGCTAGAGCAATAGTAATAACTATAAGACCGAGCCACTTAAATTAGTTTATCTCGATAGTTTCCTCTAGGATTTGACGAAAATCGAAACGACTGATTGAGAGAGATTCGAAGTAAATATATTTACATTACAGGTTTGTCACTTATAAATTAATATACATCAACTGATTTTCACACCGGTGTATAATCCATCATACGACAGCTAACTTTTATCCATAGTTCGTTAAGGCTGCAAAACGAACGTGATCCAATATATGAAAAGGATCACACGGTGAATCTTAAGTACTGTATGCGAACCCTTAGATGGGTCTAATTGAGAACTACACCTTAACTACCATACATATATATATGTATATATATACTCAAAGAAATGAACTAGAAAAATACAATAATAATACGGTAAACTAAAAGTATATTGAAAGGATTTCTGGCGAAAAGCACAAATTAATTTCTTGATATCTAATATTTCCCCTCAAAACTTTGTTGCCTAATGAGATCACTATTGTTTGGAAACGTAGTACATAATCACCATTAAGGTAGAAATAGTAGAGGTTAAGAAATTTGTCGAACCCTTATACAGTAATTATATAAAGGAATAGTTCACAAGACCGATTTCACGCTTACCTTTAAGGAGAAAGACGACTGGGAATCTTAGCATCAGATGTGTGAAGAGGGAAAACAGGAAGCATTCTGGCCTAATGTTAGATAAAGAGTCAATACATTCATCACAGACAATAATCGGTAATTTTTGCAATTCTGTAGGATTTTCGAGGTTAGTTAGTTTACACAGGAGTAAATCTAATGGGACCTATTTCTCAAGAGTATTCATACGCAAGCAATTTACATACCTGATTCTGGAAAAACTTCCTCTGGAATGCCCTATTACCGCCTATATTTATAGCAGTGTTTATGTGACTGGTGTTAAATACCATGAACGGACGTGAATCCAATAATACAATCTTCAGAAATAAATAAATAGTAGCAAATATACCTTTCGCTTCAGCTGTAGGGCTTCGGCGATACTAGCTGCTTCTGTACATATTACCTTCCCTTCCAGTACGCCTCGGGCATCCATTGAAAGATTAGGATGTTAATCCTCAGAGTTCCATATGTCAGTCTAAACTGTACTCTTTCAAACCCGTCTAAACACCGCGGGTTAGAGTACATTAAATTGTTGTTTAAAAGAACATAACATTAAATTAGTTATAATTCAGTCTTTAGTTAGTCCGAAGTATTAATGAAGGGGATAGTAAATCTGGTTATCAATGTTAATCATTACAATATTTATTCTAATGATAACTTTACCATGAAAGAGTTCACTGATTAAGCTGATACTACTTTTCTGAGGAGCACTTTCCAATCGTCGACCACTTGATGTAAAAAAACAGAATATCACTCTCATTTTACTCGGTCACGGTTTTCGAACCTTACCGTGATAGCCTCTGAGAAAGTTTGTCCCAAAGGTGCTCAAAAAGATAAAATCTACTAACATCTAATTTTGGTTACAAAATGTCAAGTTAAGGTCACCACGGATCCTACGATAAGCTAATACAAAAAGGTCTGATCACTTTAAACACTTATTCCATCAAAGGTTTGAAAGGCCAATTATAAATCTGGTGCCTGTCCTTTATATCCACTCACGTGTACTAACATCCATAATAAGATAGGTACTTGCTGTTTGAAATTAATATTCATGGTGAGGTCTTACGTATGTAGGGTATATAATATAGAGCATATTTTCATCAGAACATCTGAATGGTCCATGGAATGACCGCAGCACTCAGAAACCTTCAGTTTTTGCTGTGTTTTGGTATGCCTTAGTTTACATGTCATGACATTCAGTCACTTCCCAGTTCTAATATTCTTCCTATGTAGAGTTAAGGCATTATTTATTCTGTGCCAGGGGCTTTTACCAGGTCTGATTTTCATTATTGCATTCTTACAAATTTTGATTTCTAATTTTCACACTAAGATCATACGACAAACTGGTCACAATTATAGTCAAGATTAAGCCAATCGTCAACAATGTATGCTGTTCTGCAAATAAGACTGCCGATAATCTTATCTATCGTGGTAAACTATCAACACAGGGAAAGGATAAAGCGGGACCAAAGATGGTACAATGAAGGACGCCGCTTGTACGATCATCCATTAGGATAGTGTTTTATTAAATTTTATTCTATGTTGTTCTTTTTTGCCACCATTAGAAGAGCATCGAGAGTCTAGAAGAATCGTCGCACGAAGATTTGGCAAACCATTTATGATAGGCTGTGGAGTCTTTGGGCCAGTAGAATGATAATGGTCGATGGGTTAAGCATGATTCGAGAGATCTTACTGGCTTCCTGATAGCCTCAAGACATTTATAAACACTTGTAGTAGCAGATGTAACTTTAGACATAAAAGTTTATACATTACAAATTCCACTGTTTTATGAATGCTAATTGTTAAACTGAACTCAATTTGAAGGTTAGTTTCTACTAAAACTTGTCGCGGTTAACTGCTTGTTGGATTTTTACTAAGTCCAAATACAATTCTTATAAATTCATCATCACAGACCCTCGGTGTGTATACTTATCCGGTTGTTAGTAAATGTTTTCGCTTCGTCGACGAGAACCGCTTGGTCAGTGCCGTTCCTGTAGGTCGAGAAAAAGAGAAAGAGCATTACACAATTTTGTCACCTCAGTATCGGTAACAGGCGGTTTTTCTGCAACGTAATAAGCCTCATTTTCGCGAGTTCTGGTGATCTTTAGAATTAGATCAGCAGAATAAACTAACTGATTTATTGGGTTGTTATTAAACGTTACTAGGACTGCTTGCACTTGTCGTGGCAGTTTTGATAGGGAGGGTTGACGAAAAAAATCTTCGTCGAAAGTGTGTTGACCAGTCACTCCTTTCATGAGCGACAACATTTCCGTCTCTGAACCACTACTGAGATCGATGGTGTGAAGCAACTCGTGAAGACGTTGTCTGTCAGACAAGTCACCGCGTTTAAGAATTGAACTTTTGAGCTGGTCATTAGGTTCTAGGCAGTCGAGGTTGAAACAGAAAGGGATGATATATCTGTTAAATTCACGCGAAAGTGACCTTATGACGACAAGGGATTGAATGCGTGGGTATGTCACGCTATGGTCTTGAAATTCGGCTTCTGCGTAGCGGAACCTACAGTGCTACGTGATGCCATCTGGTGATGTTGCATGACCGAGCGCCTTCGACAAGTAGCGTCCACTAAAACAAACATTGTCAGCATCAATGTCGAGGACCTATGTAACTATTTATTTTGGGGATTATTTACCGCTACAGTGGGCGTAGAGCAGACACATTTGTCGACTAGACACACCCAATTTACAATCGATAAGCCAACTATTTTATTTGCATCATAACAGTTTGTTGTAATTCCATACTGTTGGAGTCATCTGAATACTATGCCCAGGTGTTTCATGTGTTCCCTCATCCAGGCCTTATATTATATTATGCAAAATTATCTTCCTAAGCACGATTTCAGAACTCCATTGTACTATAAAATACCAAGAAGCTCACGCAAAAATTCGTAATGTAACCTCACAGTTCCTCATTTACAATTATAAAGTGGACCGCATTTATTTAAAAATAGGACTTTGCAATCCTACTACAATGAATAAACCACATATACGTAGACTAATATCATACAATATTTGTGGGATGGACGGACAAGAGTTAATGATCGTTGCTATTGAGAGAAAGCTGCAATTGGAGTACGATATTCCAATAACTAAACTTCGTTACGCCAATGACTAACATCGACTAATTACAAGCACCATCGACGTATATCAAAAGTTAGAACGAAGATTAGGCGGAATATTTATTAACGAAGCAACTGTCGAACGTGAGGTCGAAAGTTGAAAGTCAAAATTGTAACAAGTTAAATCAATGTGTTCAATAAAAATATAAATGCAACAACCAAACAATGTATAACAATGTTCTGATAACAGTTCAATGCTTATACACAGAAAAGTCAAGTTGAAATTTATCGTTAACGTACAGTAATCGAACACTCAACACATTGTCACTACATTATCCCCCTTCTAGAATACGAATATAAAGTTATAAATGATATTTGTATTCGATTTTACAGCAAAAGAGTGAGTTATGAAGACAGAATTGAATTATTGCAATGCTACTGATATAAACGTTACAAGAAATTACTGTGATAAGAATGAATATGTTGATGAAAGATGTAAAACAAATTATTAATATTGTATAGTTTAATTATGATAGCAAATACAGTGCAAGCCTATGGCAAATAATAATGATAATAATAATAATAGCAGTATATAAATAATACTTATATTCAGTAAGCAGCAATAGTACTACAAGTATTGGTTTATGAATAAACTGACAAACACGTGCATAACCGTAAAAGAAAAACGTTATACAAAACACTTGATGTAGTCTGAATATGACGAAACATGTATGTAGGGATAAAATAAAAGAAATAAGGAAGATGTAGTTATGAGAAGAAAATAGTGTATTCACAAGATGTATATATATAACTAAGTATCTCTTACAAAATATAACATTTGAGTATAGGTCAATATAGAGTGCAGAATTATATGCGTAATATATCCAATACAATAAGGAAAGAGATGATTTAACAAATAATAATATCAACAAGGTGTTTAGGCCAATGTACATGCCTACCCGATCGTGTAATACGGGGAGTAGCTTAAGCTGATTTTCGTGGCATTTCTGGCAGTTGTGAATGTTGAAGGTTGGACGGTATGTCGGGTTGCGAAACCGGTGAATTACTTGGGCTGGGAATATCGTCGTCAGAAAATGCTGGCTTAACTCTGTCGATACTGACAGCGTCTGGTTTCCCATGCTTGTCGACAATAATAACTTTATCCGTTTTTCCTAAGACTTTATACGGGCCATCATAGGCGGGTTGTAGAGGTTTCAGCGCTCCGTCCCGTCTGGCGAAAACCTGTGTGGCACCAGATAGATGTTTTGGTATGTATACCGGTTTTTGCTGTTTCCTCGGCAACTGCAATTTTAACTCCTTCATGTGTCGTCTAAGACGATGCACGTAGCTGCTTTGATCGCTTGAGACTTTAGTAATGGGAGTGATTTCACCTGGTAATCTCAAAGTAGTTCCATAAACCAACTCCGATGCCGAACAACCGATATCTTGCTTTATGGTAGCTCGTATACCTAGCATGACAATAGGGAGTTTAGTTGCCCAGTCGTTGCTAGTCATGGTAGCTGCGAGAGCATTCTTCAGCTGGCGATGTTAGCGTTCCACCATACCATTAGACATCGGATGATAAGCTGTGGTACGGATTCTCTTTACTCCTAGCAATTCGGTAAGTTGCTGAAATAATGAACTTTCAAACTGAGCTCCTCTATCTGTTGTGATGATCGCTGGAATGCCAAAATTAGAAATCCAGCCTTCTACTAATGCTTTAGCAGTCGATTCTGCAGAGTTTTCTTTCTTTGGGACAGCTACTGGCCAACGAGTAAATCTATCAATACATGTAAAAATATAGCTGAATCCGTTAGAGGGAGGTAACGGGCCGACTACGTCGATGTGAATGTGCTCAAATCGAGAGTCAGGATGGTGAAAAGGACCGAGTGCTGAGCTTGTATGTCGTTGAATTTTAACTGATTGACAAGCATTACACGACTGAGTCCACCTGCGTACATCGCGATTCAAGTTTGGCCATATGAAACGCTCCCTAATCATATTTGTTGTAGACTTTACTCCTGGGTGAGATATATTGTGCATACTCTCAAAGATGCTACGTCGGAGAAGATGTGGTATGTATGGTCTATACCTGCCCGTTGAGACATCACAAACTATTTCCACATTATCAATCAGTATTTCTTCGAAAACTAAGGAAGTTGTACTGGAAGATCTTAGTCAAGCTAATTCATCATCGCTTTGCTGTAACTGAGATAACCTACTGCAATCTACATTAGCAGGTTTAAAGGTGAATGACGATACTCTGGAAAGAGCATCTGCAACCTCATTCCTCTTGCCTTTGATATACTGAATGTCAGACGTGAATTGCAAAATAAATTCGAGGTGTCGGATTTCTCGCGGGGTATATCTATCATGATTCGTTGTAAGGGCTTTTGTTAACGGTTTGTGATCCGTAAAAATTGTAAATGCAGAACCTTCTAACATATGTCTGAAATGTTTAATAGCAAGATACATGGCTAAAAGTTCGCGGCCGAAAGTACTATAACGCGTCTGAGTGTCGTTTAACCTTTTGGAGAAAAATGATAAAGGTTGCCACTGACCATCAACTCGCTGTTGAAGTACGGCTCCTACTGCTATGTTAGATGCATCGGTACTAAGGGCTAAGGGAGCATTGTGATTCCGTCGTGCTAATAGCGTTGCAGAACTTAAAATGCCTTTCAACTGCTCGAAAGCTTTGATAGCTGCCTCCGTCATAATGAACGACCTGGAGTGTCCTCTTAATAGGTCAGTCAATGGCTGGGCTACTTGTGCGCAATGTGGTATGAAACGTCGATAGTAGTTTACCAAGCCAAGAAATTGGCGTAGCTTCTTAAAGGATTCCGGTACAGGGTAATTATTAATAACTTCTACGTTTGCCGGAATGGGTGTAATCCCTTGGGAGTTCACCACGTGTCCCAGGAACTGAAGTGAGCTTTTGCCGAATTCACACTTTTCAGGATTAACAACTATTCCATATGCACTTAATCTTTGGGAAAGCTGTCGCAAGTGCTGTAAGTGTTCATCTGCAGTAGAACTAGCTACTAGTAAATCATCAATATATGCATAAACAAAATTTAGTCCGCGAAGCACTGTATCAATGAACCGTTGAAAGGTTTGTGCCGCATTAGTAAGCCCGAAGGGCATGCGAAGGAATTCGTACAGCCCAAAGGGTGTTGTAATCGCCGTCTTGCAGATATCAGCAGGTGCTACTGGAATCTGATAATAGGCTCGAACTAGATCAATCTTAGAAAAAATCGTAGTACCCGAAACGTTATTAACGAAATCCTGTATATGGGGGATCGGATATCTATCGGCAATAGTTTGCTTGTTCAAAGCACGATAGTCGCCACAAAGTCGCATCTCCCCGTTCTTTTTTGGGACCATGTGTAGTGGGGACGCCCACGCACTGTTTGAAGGACGGATGACACCTAAGTGAAGTAGCTTATCAAACTCTGCCTTGGCAATCGATAGGCGTTTAGGATCTAGTCGTCGTGGTCGAAAGTGGACCGGTGGTCCTGTTGTGTCTATGTGGTGCACTATATCAGGAGGCTGCGTGTTCGTATCACGTCGGGCTCACCAGTTTTGTGGGATGGACGGTCAAGAGTTAATGATCGTTGCTATTGAGAGAAAGCTGCAATTGGAGTACGATATTCCAATAACTAAACTTCGTTACGCCAATGACTAACATCGACTAATTACAAGCACCATCGACGTATATCAAAAGTTAGAACGAAGATTAGGCGGAATATTTATTAACGAAGCAACTGTCGAACGTGAGGTCGAAAGTTGAAAGTCAAAATTGTAACAAGTTAAATCAATGTGTTCAATAAAAATATAAATGCAACAACCAAACAATGTATAACAATGTTTTGATAACAGTTCAATGCTTATACACAGAAAAGCCAAGTTGAAATTTATCGTTAACGTACAGTAATCGAACACTCAACACATTGTCACTACACAATCTGTTTAAAGTTACAGCTGCTTCCATCAGATATTCCGGAGTCAAATGGCTAAACTATGTGCGCTGAACTCTACTGAGGACCCAGAATATCATATTTACATTAAGGTGTAAGTAAAAGGAATTGTATTGTATATCATAGAGTGTCACGAATATTTTATATATTGAAAATTCACAGTAGGACTCACAGAATGGGTAAGTTGCAATACTAGGTGAGAAACGAAGTGTAAATCCTGAAAGTTGGACTGATTATTTTACAATAACAGATTCCCACTGGAAAATAATAAAGTCAACGCCCCGATAGAACGTGTCAGATAGTACGGACAAAAACTCTAAGCCCACCTGACTAGAGAGCTTCTCGAGAACCGACTTTAAACCAGTAGGTTTAAAACAACCTCGTTACACAGATATTACTTACTTACTTATTTACTTATGCTCGTTACTCCTCGTTGAGGAGCACAGGCTGCTCACCAGGATTTCTTATATATTGGATATTGAAAATTCACAGTTCTCTAAACGAGGGTAATTTGATCTATTTTCCGAATTCCTGGATGTCACTAAATGTAAATTTTCTTACCGCTTACAGCGTTGTGGTTTTTAGAAAGGCATAGAGTTAGTTACTCGTGCAACGGCTGAGGACAAGGCGAAAAATTATGAGGAGGCACTGAAATTATATGAACATGCGATCGAATATTTTATCCACGCTATCAAGTGTAATTTACTGGTTGGTATTGAGTTTATAATTTAGATGAGGCTCCAAGTGACAGAGCTAAAGAATCTATTCAGTCTAGTTGTGCGCGATATCTTGACAGGGCGGAGCAAATAAAGAAGTATATGGCATCGAAGCCACGTGTAAAAAACGTATGCTTTATCTTAGTGTCGACTTAAAATTTTTGTCTACAACATTGTTCACTCCAATTTAATGAAATATTATTTGTGCATTACTAAATACACTCATTGCCTGTTAGCTCGTAATATTGGGTCTATCATTAGCTTCGTATAAACTAACTAGTTTTGTTCGCCATTTGGCGTTAAGTAGAGCACATAGAGTAGTTTTACTGGAGGTTTAAATACTTAAGTTGATTTACGCCTTATTTTACATTTGAAATTCTCATGGAATGTATCAGTTCCCACGACAAATCTTTTGTATTGTGTGCAAATATACGTCCTGTAGTTACTTATTTGTGGTCTCTCGAAGTCCCATATGCGTGTGATTGTGACACGAGGTATAAGTAGTAAAACAAAAAGTGAAATTGAGTGTTCATACTCTGTACTAATTAAGGTCGGTTTCGATTTTCAGGTTTGTGGACTGGAGACTGAGTCCTGTTAGTCCTCGCGTGTATCCACGTTCTTCTAGTCTTCCGTTGTATAAGGCAATTGGTTAAGTAGGCGGAATCATTTCTAGTGGTTTACGTTGTCCAATTTTATCATTAAAGCCGCCTTGTAGTATAGTAAGGACGTTGTACTTTGCAAGTTGTTTCTTATCATCCTGTACAATATAAGGCAATCGGTTCCTTACAACCGATAAACTACGATATATTCTTGTTACTTTTCTTACATGTAACTCTCCTTTAATCTTTATGGCGGTTTGCAATTTCATTTTGAACAGGGACAGGCAATTTGAATGTTATTAGCGCTGTCCTGTGAGTAATGTACAAATTGTTTATAGGACTAATAGGTCATTTACCCTTCATCCTTATTAAACAAATCAAAATTAATACTGAAAGTCCTATGTGACACCCATACTGTTCCGAAACATAGCTTCAACTGAACGACCATTGACCAGGATATTGGCTAAAGTTAAAACTAACCTCATGGAATTCTCATCGTCTAGATACGAATACTTAAATTTGAAGTTACACCGATATATTATTAGGGGTATTTGTAGGGCCTTTGATCTAAAGCTTATCAAGGGACTGCAGTAATATTTGGGGGGGGGGTACTATCCTATAACAATCGGTGACCGATTTCAGTTGTCTTATCTCTTATTCCCGTCGGATTGTGGCACCAGTATGGACTACTTATTTATATTTAGTTTCCTTTCCAACTCCGTTTGTTTCACCTAATCCATTGACTTAGTTTAAGCTTTATACTCACGTACATTTTTTTACTTGCCCTAAGAAAATCATGAGGACTTGCATGGTGGAGATTATAATTGGTGTCTGTGCAAAGGCATTTCAGAAAAAAGAATGAACCACCTAGCGTGTCATTATTTGGAGTACAGGCAGTAATATTCTTAGTTGTCGTTTGATAGACATACCAACCGACATCCTCTCCGAGGTTACACTCCTAGTTTATAAATGAGATCCAAACAGACGACTGAATGGAGTAGTGTTGAAACGTCAGTGCCAATTCTTTCTATGCTGTTGCTGGTCAGTTTCTTGTTTTTATCACACTGAAACGCTGATGCATACTGATCTTGTAGGTAATGAAGATGTAGGATAGTAGCAATGTGCATCACAAAACTTGATAAACTATGCACTTTTAGAATGTTGAGATTATTTGGGTTTTTTTATAACAGGATCAATATTTGTGATCATCCTTTTATATCAGTGGATCTGATATTTATTAAGAGTTGAAACGTTTTACATCCATTAGCGTAAAAAATATCACCTATCTACTACAAATTCACCTCCGATAATATGATATAGTATGACAGACATTTCATTCTAGTTTTTCGTGGAATTACATGCGCCTACGTACTTTGTTGTGGTAGCAATTTAACTTTCACATGTTTAGTAATTGTGTCTTGATTTATTTCCTAGTCCGTAACTCATTTTGCAACTCAACTTTTTCGTAGGAAGCAAACTCTGGTGGTACGAAGGAAAAGAAAAGAGATGATTCTGATAAAGAAGATGGAGAAAATTCACGTTTTCAGATTCAGTTACAAGGTGCCATAGTAACTGAAAAACCCAATATAAGCTGGGATGATGTTATTGGTTTACAGTCAGCAAAAGAGGCTCTAAAGGAAGCCGTTATTTTACCTATAAAGTTCCCACACCTGTTCACTGGGAAGCGCACTCCTTGGAGAGGCATTCTTCTTTACGGGGTAAGTCAAGTCACCGATCCAAATTCAGATTAAGACAGTTCCTTATGCTAATTCCTTATCTGAAGATGCTGAGTTAATCCATCTTAAATTATATATATATATATATATATATATATATATATATATATATATATATATGTATATATATATATTGTATATATTGGACATATTGTATATATATGTGTGCTAGGCTCTTCACCCTGACTGTTGTACTGTCTTCACCTGGCGGTTGGACTTGTCTATCGTGAAGTCGCTGATAAAATGCGGAATCTTTTAACAGCCATAAACACTAGTTCAGTCATGTTCGGAATGCGTTTCTCCCCTCTAAATGCAAACTATTGATTCATAACTGGTCTTCGTCAACACCTGAGCTAAAGATGAGTAGTGAAGTAGTTGGGCACCTCGACCACTTCACTTATCTTAGAAGTCTGATTAGCCGTAATGGGTCGGTCTCTGACAAAATCTCAGTACTGATTCAAAAAGCTCGTTTGGCTTTTGCCAACTTACGTAACCTATGGCGCAGACGAGATATTCGTCTCTCAACGAAGGGAAGAGTGTGATGTGCCACGGTTCACTCTGTCTTACTGTATGGGTATGAGACGTGACCATTAAGAGTAGACGACACTCGAATATTATTAACTTTTGACCATCGATGTCGTCGAAACATCGCTCGCGTTATCTGGAATCGCCGAGTAAGTAATAACGAGGTTAGACGACGGGTGTTAGACAAATGTGGTATATCAGTCGATGAGATTGTGAATCTTCATCGACTGAAGTGGTTGCGATATGTGTCGCATATGCCTAACTACCGCCTACCTCGACGTGAGCTGATGGCTGATATAGGAATAAGATAGAAAGGAGTTAGGGACGGCCAAACCAAAACATGGCATCAGTTCATGAAGTCACCGACTGCTAGTTTGAGTCGTATCAGTAGATGCAGACTACTTGGTTTGGGTCTTTGCGATTGCGGTAACCTGTGGTTGGAGATTTTAAATGACATGGTTGAGAATCAGTTATGGTGGCGCAGGTGTATCCACTCTTCGTCCTCCCTTAAGTCATAAGCTTAAAATTATTTCATAGCTTTCCACGCTCCATTTTTTTCTTCCTGAATCATATTCTGTATATCCGTTCTCTGTTTTCGTTATTTTTATCAATGAAGTAACTTCTACTCTTACTAATGTGGTGTTAATCTCGGTGTGGGTTAGAGGTATGGCAATTTGAACCGATGCACACATGTGCCAGGTTCTCTGTTGATCATACGTACAAACCTTATTGCGTATCAAAGGTGATTTCTGGCTATTCCGACGAAAATGTGTGGATAGGTATTTGAGTTTGTTACCTAGCGTTTGGTAGTTGTGATCGGACTTATCCACTTTTATATAGTACACTTGGCTGTTGTTTTGCATCTGCTTTTTAACATTACTGTAATGTTTTCTGGTCCTTATGAGAAGTCTACTATCTTTTGAACATCAACACATTAAGCTTACGTATACTGCCAGGAAAGAGTAAGAACTTTCCGCAGTAAATATGTGATATTTATTGATTTTAGTGTTCCTATCTTATTATTAATTTACAACGTTTTACACTGGTTGTTGTAAAATATTAATGATCTTAGGGACTGAATCGAACTAGGAAGAAATGGTGACTAATATATCTGGTTGTACGTATTTATTCTCAGATGTATTCACTTGTTCGTTGTTTGTAAACGAACAATATTACCATTAAACTGTTTTAGGTTGACTTAAAGCTGTAGGATAGTATTAAGTTACATTTGTTTTTATTTACATAGTTTGGAACTAGTAGTTGTCATAAGTTTCTGGTATTTAGTGTAATGAAGTGAGCGTGCTCTGGTATCCATTTTATATAGGGTAATTTGTGAATTCTTTTCTTTTTCCTACCAGAATTGCAAGTTAATAGCCGAAGACAGCGATTCGTACCACAGCAATGACACATTGCTTAATTAAATATGCAAATTATTAAATGCTTAACAAGCTTCGAGAAAATTATATAGTAGCATCTAGTCAATAATATATCGGGATTCTTGACATGGTCAAGAAGATTTAATTTTGGTCTTTACTTCATATCTTTATTCTACCCTTTGACGTATGACAAGGTGTCTAAATCGGCTCTCACTTTCGATACTCTAAATAAATACTGTCATTTGTGAAAAGTCGATAAATTCTTAGTACTCTGATGTATATTATCTTAACTAAATGGTTCGTGAATTTTTTTCCATAGTTTAGGAGTTTTTTGATGTTGATACACTATTGTCTTTTATAATATTTGTCCAATATACTTTGATTAATCTGTTTGAGTCCCAAGTTCATGGTTCCTAAGTAACGAAGTTTCTCATTTGGAAATTTAGCCACCTGGGACTGGTAAATCATATTTAGCCAAAGCTGTTGCAACTGAAGCAAACAACTCTACCTTTTTGTCGGTTTCAAGTTCGGATTTGGTTAGCAAGTGGCTCGGCGAATCTGAGAAATTAGTGAGGTCACTGTTTGCAATGGCCAGAGAACAAAAACCAAGCATTATTTTTATAGATGAGGTTGATTCATTATGCGGATCACGTAATGATAACGAATCCGAATCTACAAGGCGAATTAAAACCGAATTTTTAGTTCAAATGCAAGTACGTTTTTGATACTTGTGAGTTTATTATTCTATGTTTTGCTGATAGAAATATGTGATAATTATTTTCAAATTAAGACTAAATCAGTATGAAGATTCGACGTTTTGATTGTCATTATTTTAATAAAGATTCTAGAGACGATTGGGTGATTGTAGTTATCCGTTTTCAACAAATACCTTGGAAAGGATATCTCAGAATAGGAGCTTAGTTTAAGGTCCTTGGATAAGATAGCTGTTTACATTAACCAGTAATATCGGCTTCTTTATCAAAGGCTGTCTAAATGTGTTATTTCATTTAAGGAATCGTGTGCACTTAGTTAAAAGTTAGGATTATTGCCGAAAATTGAGTCTATCCTTTTTGGATTTTAGGTGTCATTCGATAAATGTTTCATACATGATTTTTACCATTGTTTCAGGGTGTCTGTTCGAATAACGAGAATGTCCTAGTTTTGGCAGCAACAAATACTCCTTGGACTTTAGATTCCGCCATACGTCGTCGTTTTGAAAAGCGTATATATATTCCTCTTCCTGAAGCAGGCGAACGTGTTAATATGTTCAGAACAAATCTAGGAAATATATTCCATAGCCTGGTGGAAAAAGATTTTATTGAACTCGGATCGAGGAGCACAGGTTATTCGGGTGCGGATATATCAGTTGTTGTTCGTGAGGCTTTAATGATACCTGTTCGGAAGGTCCAAACGTCAACACACTTTAAATATGTAAGTCCCGTGAACTATATTCATTACTTTTTGTCTCATCGCAATCTTCCTACGCTTCTCTTAGTCATCCATGTTTGCAGAAGTTATACAAATTTTCCAACTAAATTCAATGATTCACCACAAAAAGTGAGTACAAACGAATACTCATGTGAATCTTGATAGATTACTATACACTTCGAAGGTACACTATTCTATCCAACGAATTGAAGAGGACGCTAATATCAGGAAATACAGTTGATGATCTGCAATAAGTGTTGCAGTGTTCTAGCACTTGATGAAGAATGAGGACATTATCAATACTTATGCGACGTCAATAAAAACTCGCCGGGTCTTCATACGTTAGTTCACGAGTTGCAATTTCCTAACTACTTTCGAAGTTTAATAGCTTAGACTTGGTAATTTAAACCCTTTTATGGTGAAGAAACTAGAAAGTATGTGAATTTTACACATCAGGCATTTTCCAAAATTAAAGTGATGAATAATATACAACCATTAATAAACCTCAGTGGATTCTCATGAGTTTCTGTATATGTAGATTAGACTTTTAAAGCATATCGATTATTTGTGTTATATTAGTTAATGAAATTGTACACCTAGAGATCCATGAAAATTCGGTAATAGGAAAGTCATTCAAAAGAGTTAGATGCTACATTTTGATTATTCTCCTAGTCTAGTTCAATGAGTTTGTGTCCAGCTTTTTCATGGATTTCATGATTAAACTCAAATGTGTTAAATGTTGCTTTAATTGGTTGTAGGGTTGAAATAATATTTTCTAACAATTGTATATTACATACTTTTTACATATTTTCTCAAAAGACCTGTTAATATGACAGTAATTAGATGTAAATAGCTGAAGTAGTAACATTAAAGCGTTATCAACAGCTTTTTTATTAAACAACAGAATATTAAGAATTTGTTCGAACTTCTCATTTCCTTTATAATGTCATTT
>JALJAT010000358.1:10000-18967 GCA_034768735.1 Schistosoma mekongi | reverse complement strand
TAGGTATATCCCGATCTAGTGACACAAAATCCGAAGTATTATATGATAGGTCTTTATGAGTAGCGTGGGCTGCAGACAGCGTGGAGCGCTGTCCTAGTTATTCAAACACAACAAACACTCTCAACTTCAATATAAGCAAATAGGAAATTAACACCTATGCAGAATAAGGAATCATGAATACTACTGGAGCTTCATTGTCTACCCTGATCAGTTTGGCCATAGTAGAGAGGCAGCATGCGGTCGTGTGTGAATACTATGAGAAAGTGCACGAACAAGCAGGACCCTCACACCTCCCCCATTGCGTGCGCCGTATAAAAACAGTCTACAAATACCCACACCAGTATAAAAGGTAAGGCATCTGCTATTACAAAACAGACATGAAGGCGGCCAGTATGAAAAGCACCAAATCATACTCATCAGCTGAATCCCCAGAGCTTGCAGTTCAACTCCACCCGGTTACCTTGAACGGTTTCAAGCACTGTTAAGCCTCTTTCAAAGTACTTTAAACTTTCCCTCCCGGTACTTGTTTGCTATCGGACTCGTGTAAGTTTTAGCCTTGTGTGGAGTCTACCACCAACTTTGGGTGCATTCACAAAACAACCCGAATCCAAGGCGTAGCTCAGGCAAAACTGTCATACATGGTCTCCACCCCACGGGCCTTTTACCCTCTATGGGCCAGAGACGGTAAGCGTATCCAATGCTGCGACTGAGGGTAGAGCAGTATGCGCAGCCAACCTAAACACCACATTGGCCTTCGGATCAAGTGGACCGTAGGCTTCGGTGTTGGGCTTAATCCATGTTCATGCAGGTACTAGGGGAACCTTGTTAGTTTCTTTTCCTCCGCTTAGTGATATGCTTAAGTTTCAGGCGGGAATCACGTCTGATACGAGGTCAGGGTCAATTACATTATACTTGTGTGTCCAAGCACACACTCTCGATAAAACCATACGACGAATCATAGAGCAATGTTAATGATGAGATTAGCCGTTGACAGTAGAGTGCAGTTCGTATCGAGCATGTATAAAGTATTAGCATTAAGACACACTCGACACAACCACGGACGCATTCAACTGGTTATCTAGAACCGGACTAGGCTGTGATCGGATTTTCGGACGGAGCCTTTGAACAGCCCAGCAACCAGCGTTTATACACGAGGCATCAAATATATGCCGGCCAGGCACTCGCCAAACCACGATCGTAATGTGCGGTCGTGATAGGATGGAAAAGCCGACCCTCGTGACAGGCGTGGCCACAGGCTTATCACGTTAGCCCGCAAATGCGTTTCCAGATGGCGATGTTCAAAGCAGTAGCAGTTCAACATTAATTCACACAGTTTGGCTGCACTCTTCATCGACACCACCCCCCGAAAGGGGGGCCGAGTGAGCCACCGCTCAAAGTTGTACACAATAACCCTACACAGTGTAGTGCATTAGAACTAATGGTTATCGCTGCGCCTAGGATATGTACCGACTAAGCAGCGTCAAATGCAGCTCCAGCACAAGCCGGTGCATGACCAGCAGCAAAACCCGTGATGGCAAGCCCAACCGGATCGCTTAACAGGTAAAATGTGTGTTTGGAAAGGAAATTAAACGGGGCGGGGTGCATGCACAACACGTAACATTACACCTATTTTGAACCTTGCACACAACAATCACGTCATGTACTATCCCATCACCCATTGGCAGATCAGGCAAACCGAAAGTCCACGAGAACAACATCAGAGCATACGACAGGACAGAACCCGGTCAGGTAATAAATTTGTAATATCAACCAAATTCAACTGCACTCAAAGAAGCAAACCCTGTCACCTCCACATACTGTAAAGGCCGATAGTTTACGCAAGCACCGAGCCATGGTTCACATTTATATTATAATCACACTTCAACTGCACTCAAAGAAGCAAACCCTGTCACCTCCACAAACTGTGAAGCGATAGTTACGCAAAGTACAGATCCATGGATTCGATTTTTGTTATAGGGTCTGTTAATGATCCTTCCGCAGGTTCACCACGGAAACATTGTTACGACTTTTACTTCCTCTAAATAGTCAAATTAGGTCGTCTTCTCGATATCAGTCGAGCGGCGTGTTAAAAGCCAGTCAAACGCACAATCAACGAACCCCTAAACATTCAATCAGGTAGTAGCGACGGGCGGTGTGTACAAGGGCAGGACTGTAATCAGCGCAAGATTATGACTTGCACTAACAGGACTTCCTCGTTCACGGGGAATAATTGCAAGCCCGATCCCAGTCACGACGGTGATGAAACAGTTTGCCCAACCCTTTCGGGCAGTTTTCCAGGCTCGCTGGCACCGTCATTGTAGCGCACGTGTGGCCCGGACATCAAGGGCATCACAGACAGTATTGCCCTCAATTTAGTGCGACTTAAGTGGGCGCTGTCCCTCTAAGAAGAAAACTGCCCGCAACAGTCGGATTCCGAACACACTACTCCATAAAGAAGCAGTAGAAGCCGCGCCCTAAACGCGACACAGAGGACCAGGTACCTTTAGTAGGTAAAGTCTCGTTCGTTATCGGAATTACACAAGACAAAACGCTCCACCAACTAAAGACGGCCATGCCACTGCATTCAAGAAGCAAACCCTGTCACTCCAAATACTGGAAGGCCGGTAGTTTTACGCACGCACCAGATCCATGGTTTCACATTTATATTATTACACCACTTCAACTGCACTCAAAGAAGCAAACCCTGTCACCTCCACATACTGTAAAGGCCGATAGTTTACGCAAGTACAGATCCATGGCTCAGATTTTTGTTTATAGGGTCTGTTAATGATCCTTCCGCAGGTTAAACCTCCGGAACTGTAAGACTGGTACTCTAAATAGTCAAAATAGGTAGGTCTTCTCATATCGTCGAGAGCGGCGGTTTAAAGCCCACTCAACGCACCAATCCAACGACCTCACTAAACCATCTCAATTCGGTAGTAGCGAGGGCCGGTGTGGACAAAGGGCAGGAACGGTAATCAGCGCAAGCTATGGACTTGCACTTCGGAAATTCCCGTCTCACGGGGAATAATTGCAAGCCACATTCCCAGTCACGACGGTGCAGATGAAACCCCCCAGGTTTGCCCAACCCCTTGCGGGTGGGAGTGGTTTCCCTATGGCTCGCTGGCACCGTCATTGTAGCGCACGTGTGGCCCGGACATCTAAGGGCATCACAGACCTGTTATTGTCAATTTCGTGCGATTAGTGTGACGCTTGTCCCTATACGAAGTAACAATGGCACCGACCCGTCGGACACGAACACTACTCCATAAAGAAGCAGTAGAAGCCGCGCCGAAACGGACAGAGGCCCAGTATCTATTTAGTAGGTTAAAGTCTCGTTCGTTATCGGAAGTAACCAGACAAAGCTCAACCAATAAGAACGGCCATGCACACCAACCACCGAATGCAAGAAAGAGCTTCAATCTGTCATACCTGCACAGTGTCCGGGACGGGGGGAGTTTCCCGTGTTGAGTCGAATTAAAACCGCCAGCTCCCCCCTGGTGGTGCCCTTTCCGTCAATCCTTTAAGTTTAACGATTTGAACATCCTCCCCCCAGGAGCCAAAAGACTTAAATGTTCCCGGGGAATGCCCGCGATGTCAATATAGAAACAACGCGGACTCGTCATCTGGCATCGTTATGGATCAGGGAACTAAGACGGTATGATCGTCTTAGAAACTATGACTCGCTCCTGAACAATGAAAACATTCTTGGCAAATTCTTTCGGCTTAGTTTGTCTGCGGCGATCCCCATAAATTTTCACTCGCTACACCGCCATACAAATGTCCCCCGGCTGTCCCTCTTAACCATTACTTCGATCCAAAAACCACACAATAACCCGAATCCTATTTTCATTATTCCATGCCAGAATTTTCAGCCATAGGCCTGCTTTGAGCACTCCCCATTTCGTTCAAGTAAAGCTGCCGTCCGCCTCCGGCACCCGTTTAAAGGCATCCGAAAGCATGCCAACAGGTTCAATAAGATACATACTCATTAACCTATCAAACCTGTTGTTAACAAAAACGACACGGCTGGAATGTCACACCACTACTGCCGAGCTGACCACTGCCTCTGATCGTAACCAGAGCGTGAACAAGCAACAGCCTGCTATCGCACTACCCGATCCAACGACTACGAGCTTTTTAACTGCACAACTTTAATTATACGTCTTTTTGAGCTGAGTTAACCCACCGCGCTGCTGCACCAACGTGGCCTTCGCCATTGGTTCCTCGATAAGGATTTAAAAATTGTACTCATTCGAATTACGAGGCCTCATTGAGTCCCCGTATCCGTATTTTCGATCACACCTCCCCGTGCCGGAGTTGGGTATTTTCCGACGCCTGCCCTGCCGTCTTGGATGTGGTACCATTTCTCAGCTCCCTCTCCGGATCGCACCCTATTCCCACTTCCCCTTAGCATCATGGTACAAATCACCTACCAACAATTGATAGGGCAGACATTGAAATATCCGTCGCCGACACCACATTGGCCGACGCGATCAGTACAGTTATCCAGAGTCATCCCCAGATGTAACAGGCACAGCATAGCCGCACCCCCGTTTGGTTCTGTTCTACTAATGCACCCGTTCCCCTTGCGGTCAGGTTTCAAGGCATTTAATTAGCTCTAGAATGACTACAGTTGCCATGTAGCTTTACGATCCTGAGGAACCCATAGCTGATTTAATGAGCCATTCGTCGTTTCACCGTTTGTTTAAGGTATGTACTTAGACTTCATGGCTTAATCTCTGAGACAAAGCAAGGACTACTGGCAGGATCACCAGTTTTATTCACACACAATGTATCAATCTCCCTGCTATATGAGGTGTACGTCAATCAAATTGGTTTTTTTCCAGAGTCTACCTGATCAACACCACAGTAACCAGGCTCTCTAAACCTGAACACTAGCGACGCATACAGCCCTTTTCCTGTGGCACAAGACACGCAGGTACCAAAACCCTGGTTGACCATTTGCACCATTATAATACTAGCGTTTGACAACCACTTTACTAATTTGCTTCCGACCAAATCGTGTCGCGGTCATCACTATGCACAGCATGGACAGGCCAATTCTGACACCATCCCGCTTACAAGAACGTCAAACTAGATACCACATCACAATGGAGATATTCGCACCTTTCGAACGCTCCAATTACACCTATGCCCTTGTGAACGCCAGTAGGCCAACCACCAAGATCAGAAATCGTCTACCCACAAACCTTACTGCAGCGCGTAAAATGACCAGCAAATCTAACCAAGACAAGCCAAGCCATTCACTTAATTCCATAGTGAGCCTCCGGTTGATAAAACCTCAGCTCCTAACCAATGCTCGCTTATATTGCTCCCAGCACTTAGTAATAGTGTGATATCAATGCGCCTAAGCTTCAAGCAAATGGCCCAAACCTGCTTAAAACCCATAGTCTCTCCCCTCATTCCGAATATCATTATCACAACTCCCAAGCGATTCAGTCAATTTGGGAGATTTTCATCTTTTTCGACTTTTGAGACCTGATTTAGTGTTAGTAATCTATCTAACTGGCGATGCAAGCTAGTGTATCCGCGGCCACTTTTTTGCAATTTCTCCCATTCCCCTTCGACTGGGCATTCAGATGTTTAGTATCATTGTTAGCGCACAAAATTCTGCATTTAACGCAGAAAAAATCAATATTAAAAGTAAACCGTTCAAAAGTTATGGCACAAAATAGTTTTTATTATACTACATTTAACGAGCGGTTACACTGGATCGTATAAAATCCCGCGGACTACACCTGAGTATATAAAAGCTGCGACTACAACCTAAAACCTACGACATAATCAGTTTTATCGTAAAACGCTATTTTTTGTGTTGAACTAACACCTGGCTAAAAATCCGGCGCATTCACCTGTAATATACATATGCGGACTAACTTAACCTAGTTCGCGGACTACACGGATGCGATATTTGCGGACTACATCTGGAAATCAAATTTTCGGGCGACCCGCCTAAGCTGGACATAGCGCGCGCCCGCGGCTGCGGCACAATTTTCCGCGGACAAATTACACCGCACATCGCATTAATGTTCGTGCATATATACACGGATGTAGATACATTCGTATACTATATATCCAGTGCATGTCTAATATGCAATATATAAGCTCATATATATCCAACATATATATATACATATATAACCGATATATCTATAATACATATATAGTATACATATATAATATATAAACATCTATATCATAACATCTCATCATACCATATATATATATATACATATTATAAGATATATATCTATATATGCTTATATATGCACATATAGCAAATGTATGAGCTCAATCCTCAAATCATTACGTCAATCGGGATAATTCAATGCCTCGCAGTGTGATAGCTGCTCGCGCACTACGTCTCCCCGACACAACATTAAGTCGTCTACAACGATTTAGTACCTCACGCTCTACCACAATTAGTTATCGGGTCGACCCCTGCACCCCAATTCTGAGCACTGTTTAGGTCATCGCTCTGCATTACACCGACCTAATGGGCCTAGCCGACAACATATTCCAGTCCCGACACCAAAAGGAAAATACGTAAGCTTCCACCCATCGGCCCACGTCGGATCCACATGTACCGTTGCAATTTGGACGGGATTCAGACTTAGAGGCGTTCAGTCTTATCCCCAGATGGTAGCTTCGCACCATTGGCCTTTCGACCAGCACATATACCAATTATTCTGACCTCGGTTCCTCTCGTACTAAACAGGTTACCATAGCAACGGCCAGATTGTACTTCATAATTAAAATACGCCTCATTAGTAGGTTAAAACTAACCTGTCTCACGACGGTCTAAACCCCTCACGTTCCTATTAGTGGTTGAACTCCCAACGCTTGGTTATCTCTTCACAATGATAGGAAGAGCCACATCGGGGTAAGATCAAAAAGCCACGCAGCATCTCATCTGGTATTCGAGACGGACTCGGCTGTGATCGGATTTTTTTAGGACGGAGCCTTTGACCGAGCAGCAACCCGGCGTTGATACACGAGTGCCCAAATATATATGCCGGCAGGCAATCGGACAATCCACGACTTAATGTGCGTCGTGATAGATGAAACGCCGACGGACAGGCGTGGCCACGGCTATCCGTAGCAGCAATATGGTTCAAGATGGTCGCTGTTCAAAGAAGAATGCAGTACACATTAATTCACACAGTTGGCTGCACTCGTCCCGACAAACGAGCCGAGTGTCACCGCTCAAAAGTTGTACACAATAACCTATACACGTGTAGTGCATAGAACTAATGTTATCGCTGCAGCCCGAAATTTCCGCCTAAGCCAGAGTACATGCAGTCCAGCACAAGGCCAGGTGCAGGCCAGGCCAGCAAACCCGGGATTGGCAAGCCAACCGGATCGCTTCAACAGTTGTAAAATGTTGCGAAAGAAATAAACGGGGCGGGGTGTGCTCCGTAAATACAACCCTCTTTGAACCTTGCACACAACAATCACCATGATATCCCATTCACCCTTGGCAGATCAGGCAACCCGAAAAGTAACGAGAACACATCAGGAGCAAAGACGGACAGATACCCCGGTCAGTAATAAAATTTGTAATAATCACACCCACTCAACTGCACTCAAAGAAGCAAACCCTGTTACCTCCACATACTGTGAAGGCCGATAGTTTACGCAAGCACAGATCCATGGTTTCACATTTATATTATTACATCCACTTCAACTGCACTCAAAGAAGCAAACCCTGTTACCTCCACATACTGTGAAGGCGATAGTTTACGCAAGCACAGATCCATGGTTTCACATTTATATTATTACATCCACTTCAACTGCACTCAAAGAAGCAAACCCTGTTACCTCCACATACTGTGAAGGCCGATAGTTTACGCAAGTACAGAATCAGGCTCCGATTTTGTTTATAGGGTCTGTTAATGATCCGCCGCAGGTTCACCTTTTTTTTACGGCAACCTTGTTACGAACTTTTACTTCCTCTCAATAGTAAATTAGGTCGTCTTCTCGATATCAGTCGAGCGGCGGGGTAAAGCACTTCAACGACACCAAATCAACGACCTCACTAAACCATTCAATCGGTATAGCGACGGGCGGTGTGTACAAGGGCCAGGGACGAATCAGCGCAAGCTTATATGACTTGCAACTTACCAGGAATTCCTCGTCACGGGGAAATAATTGACAAGCCCCGATTCCCAGTCACGACGGTGATGAAACGTTTGGCACAACCTTTCGGGCCAGGTTTCCAGTGCTCGCTGGCACCGTCATTGTAGCGCACGTGTGGCCCCGGACATCGACAAGGGCCATCAAGACCGGTTTATTGTCCAATTTAGTTGCGATTAAGTGTGCCGCGTGTCCTCTAAGAAGTAAAAAACTGGCACCGCACCACCCGTCGGATCACGACCACATACTCCATAAGGAAAAGCAGTAGAAGCCGCGCCCTAAACGAGCACAGAGGACCCCAGTCTAATTTTAGTAGGTTAAAGTCTCGTTCGTTATCGGAATTAAACCAGACAAATCGTACACCAACTAACGACGGCCAGCAAACCAACACCGAATCAAGAAAGACTTTCAATCTGCATCCTCACAGGCCGGGCGGGTGAGTTTTCCCGTGTTGAGTCGAATAAACGCAGGCTCCCTCCTGGTGGTGCCCTTCGTTAATTCCTTAAGTTTCAGATTTAGCAACCATACTCCCCCCGGAGCCCAAAGACTTAAGGTTTCCGGGGACTGCCCGCGGTTCAATTAAGAAACCAACGCGGATCGTCAGTTGGCATCGTTTATGGTCAGAACTACGACGGTATCTGATCGTCTTCGAAACTCTGACTTTCGCTCCTGATCAATGAAAACATTCTGGCAAATGCTTTCGCTGTAGTTTGTCTGGCGGCGATCCCAGAATTCACCTCTAACACCGCCATACAAATGCCCCCCGTCTGTCCCTTATAACCATTACTTCGGATCCGAAAAACCAAC
>JALJAT010000358.1:0-5000 GCA_034768735.1 Schistosoma mekongi | reverse complement strand
CATTTCAGGGCTGGTTGATCGGCAGGGGTTGTTACACACTCCTTAGCGTTCGACTTCCATGGCCACCTACTGCTGTCGGACCAACCAACACCTTTTGTGGTATCTCATGAGCGTCACGTTAGGCACCTTAAACCGAACGGGTGTTACCACAGCGACAGTTCTGCTTACCAAAAGGCACCCAATTGGCAACTCACATTCAATGCAAAACTCCACTTAAGCGAGTTAAGCTTCTCACCCATTTAAAGTTTGAGAATAGGTTGAGGATGCTTTATCCCCAATGCCTATAATCATCAGCCTTTACGGATATATACAAATGTTTTATTTCCCAGAATGCCAGCTATCCTGAGGGAAACTTCGGAGGGAACCAGCTACTAGATGGTTCGATTAGTCTTTCGCCCCTATACTCACGTTATACGATCGATTTGCACGTCAGAATCGCTACGTCCTCCACCAGAGTTTCCTCTGGCTTCAACCTCGCAAGCATAGTTCACCATCTTTCGGGTATCAACGTGTACGCTCTTGCTCCGCCCCGACGGTGCACGCAACACATGGTCGCATGTCTACGTCATGGGACGGGCCGGTGATGCGCCCGCTGCTCGCAACGTGGAAAGTCTATGGAAAGGCAACAGGATCTCACCTCAGTCCGGACTGAAAGCCGAACCTTTACCTTCACTTCGCCTTGGGTTTCGTAACACCATGACTCGCGCACATGTTAAACTCCTTGGTCCGGTTTCAAGACGGGTCAGGTGGATCGTCTACCACACACCACAGACTATTGGCCCATTCAAAAGCTCACATACGCAACTGCCAACGTGACAAAAAGCAAGCCATCAGCAGACCAGCCGAAGCTAGTAACAAACTGACCAGACTCACCAAGCTCCGAAAGACAAGTAAGCAGGCAAAGCCGCCATCTCCGACACACTACACAACTCCAATACAGCCGGTTAGTAACACTAATGATCCATAATGATTAATCACGAACCAAAGAGCCACCTGCCGACCCAACCAAGCTCAACATTAATAGTCAAACCTGATCAGTTTGGCCATAGTAGAGAGGCAGCAATGCCGGTCGTGGTGAATACTCTGAGAAAGTGCACTGACAAGCAGACCCTCACACCTCCAATGCGTGCGCCGTATAAACGTCTACACATACCCACCCCATTATAAAAGGTAGGCATCTGCTATTACAAACAGACACTGAAGGCGGCCAGTATGCCCAAGCACAAATCATATCATCAGCTGAATCCCCAGAGCTTGCAGTTCAACTCCACTCGTTTATTTGAACGGTTTCACGCACTGTTTACTCTCTCTTCAAAGTATTTCAAACGTCCCTCACGGTACTGTTTGCTATCGGACTGTGTAAGTATTGCTGGATGCGAGTCTACCACCCACTTTGGGCTGCATTCACAAACAACCCGACTCCAAGGGTAGCTCAGAGCAAAAACTGTCATACATGGTCTCCACCCCCACGGGCCTTTCACCCTCTATGGGCCAGGACGGTAAGCCGTACTCAATGTGACTTGGGGTAGAGCAGTAATGCCTGAAGCCAACCTAAAAACCACATTGCCTTACGATCAAGTGACCGTAGGCTTCGGTGTTGGGCTAATCCCTGTTCACTCGCAGTTACTAGGGGAATCCTTGTTAGTTTCTTTTCCTCCGCTTAGTGATATGCTTAAGTTCAGCGGGTAATCACGTCGTCGAGGTCAGGGTGCTTAAGCATTATATTGTATGTGTACAAAGCACACACTCTCGATACAAACCATAGACCGAACATAGAGCCATGATTAGGATTAGCTTAGCGTACAGTAGGTGAGTTCTTCGCGAGAAGGTCTAAAAGAGATCATTAAGCCACGACTCGAGCACAACCCACTGCAGCATCTCAATTTGGTATCTAGACCGGACTAGGCTGTGATCGGATTTTTCGGACGGAGCCTTTGACCAGCAGCAACCCGCGTTGATACACGAGCGCATCAAATATATGCCGGCAGGCACTCGGCCAATCCACGACTTAATGTGCGTCGTGATAGATGAAACAAGCCGACCTCGGGACAGGCGTGGCCACAGGATATCCCGTAGCCGCAATATGCGTTCAAGATGTCGATGTTCAAAGCAGTATGCAGTACATAATTCACCACAGTTGGCTGCACTCTTCATCGACACACGAGCCGAGTGATCCACCGCTCAAAGTTGTACACCAAAACCTATACACAGGTAGGGATAGAACTAATGGTTATCGCTTGCAGCCGAGGATATTTACCGCAAGCCAGCGTACATGCAGTCCAGCACAAGGCCAGGTGCATGCCAGGCAGCAAAACCGTGATTGGCAAGCCAAACCGGATCGCTTCAACAGTGTAAATGTTTGGGAAAGAACATAACGGGGCGGGGTGCATGCACACGTAACATACAACCCTCTTTGAACCTTGCACACAACAATCACGTCATGTACTTAGTCCATCACCCTGGGCAGATCAGGCAAACCCGAAAGGCACGAGACCTTCAGAGCATAAGACAGGACAGATACCACGGTAGGTAATAAAATTTGTAATAATCAACCCCCTTCAACTGCACTCAAAGAAGCAAACCCTGTCACCTCCACATACTGTAAAGGCCGATAGTTTACGCAAGCACAGATCCATGGTTTCACATTTATATTATTACATCACTTCAACTGCACTCAAAGAAGCAAACCCTGTCACCTCCACATACTGTGAAGGCCGATAGTTTACGCAAGCACAGATCCATGGTTTCACATTATATTAGTACTCCAATTCAATGCACTCAAAGAAGCAAACCCTGTCACCTCCACATACTGTGAAGGCCGATAGTTTACGCAAGTACAGCTCCATGGCTTCAGATTTTGTTTATAGGGTCTGGTAATGATCCTTCCGCAGGTTCACCTACGGAAACCGGTTACGACCTTTACTTTACTCTAATAGTCAAATTAGGTCGTCCTTCTCGATATCAGTCGAGCGGCGGTTTAAAGCCCTTCACGACAAAATCCAAAACGACCCTCACTAAACCATCAATCGGTAGTAGCGACGGGCGGTGTGTACAAAGGGCAGGGACGTAATCAGCGCAAGATTGACTTGCAATACCGGCAATTCCTCGTTCACGGGGAATAATTGCAAGCCCCGATGCCCAGTCACGACGGTGATTGAAACAGTTTGCCCAACCCTTTCGGGCCAGGTTTCCAGGCTCGCTGGCACCGTCATTGTAGCGCACGTGTGGCCCCGGACATCTAAGGGCATCAAAGACCTGTTATTGCTCAATTTCGTGCGATTAAGTGTGCCGCTTGTCCCTCTAAGAAGTAAAAACTGGCACCGCACCCGTCGGATCACGACAAACTACTCCATAAAGAAGCAGTAGAAGCAGCGCCCTAAACGAGCACAGAGGACCAGTCTACTATTAGTAGGTTAAAAGTCTCGTTCGTTATCGGATTAACCAGACAAATCGCTCCACCAACTAGAACGGCCATGCACCACCAACCACCGAATCAAGAAAGAGCTTTCAATCTGGTCAATCCTTCACAGTTGTCGGGGCCGGGTGAGGGTTCCCGGTTGAGTCGAATTAAACCGCAGGCTCCACTCCTGGTGGTGCCCGTTCCGTCCCTGCCTTTAAGTTTCAGCTTGAAACCAGACTCCCCGGAGGCCCAAAGACTTTAAAGGTTCCGGGGACTGCCCGCGATGTCAATATAGAACCAAATCGCGGATCGCAGAGTTGAACGTTTATGGTCAGAATACGACGGTATCTGATCGTTTCGAAACTCTGACTTTCGCTCCTGATCAATGAAAACATTCTTGGCAAATGCTTTCGCTGTAGTTTGTCTGGCGGCGATCCGAATTTCACCTCTAACACCGCCATACAAATGCCCCCGTCTGTCCATCTTAAAACCATTACTTCGGATCCGAAAAACCAACAAAATAGAACCGAAGTCCTATTTCAGATTCATGGCAAGAATTTTCAGGCGCATAGGCCTGCTTTGAGCACTCAAATTGTTCAAAGTAAAGATGCCGTCCGCCTCCGGCACCCGTTTAAAGGCATCCGAAAGCAGGCCAACAGGGCAATAAGATACAATACTCATTAACCTATCAACACCGTTTTTAACAAAACACAGACACGGCTGAAGGTTGCACAACCACTACGCCGAGCTGACCACTGCCCTGATCGTAACCAAGACCGTGAAAAAAAAAACAAGCCAAAGCATGCGATCAGCCAATACCCAGATCCAACTACGAGCTTTTTAACTGCAGCAACTTTAATATACGCTTTTGGAGCTGGAGTTACCGCGGTGCTGGCACCAGACTTGCCCTCCAATTGGTCCTCGTTAAAGGATTTAAATTGTAATCATTCGAATTACGGAGGCTCAATTGAGTCCCGTATCCGTATTTTCGTCACTACCTCCCCGTGCCGGGAGGGGTAATTTTCGCGCCTGCTGCCGTCCTTGGATGTGGTAGCCATTTCTCAGGCTCCCTCTCGGAATCGACACTGATTCCCCGTTACCCGTTATCATCATGGTAGGCAAACACTATCCAACAAATTGATAGGGCAGACATTTAAAGATCCGTCGCCGACACACAATGGCGACTGCGATCAGTAAAGTTATCCAGAGTCATCACAGAATGTAACAGGACAGCATAAGCCGCACCCGGTTGGTTCTGTTCTAATAAATGCACCCGTCCCCTTGCGGGTCAGGGATTCAAGGCATGTATTAGCTCTAGAATTACTACAGTTATCCATGTAGCGTTTACGATCTAAGGAACCTATGATTAATGAGCCATTCGCGGTTCACCGTTTAAGGTATGTACTAGGACATGCATGGCTTAATCTCTGAGGAAAAGCATAGACTACTGCAGGATCAACCAGTTTATTCACATCACAATTTCAATACCCTGCTATATGAGGGTAACTTCAATCAAATTGGTTTTTAAGGAGGTCAAACTGATCAACACCACCGTGACCAGGCTCTCTACACCTGACACTAGAGACGCAATACAGCCCTT
>JALJAT010000357.1:0-18983 GCA_034768735.1 Schistosoma mekongi | reverse complement strand
ACTTGGCACGGGTAGAAAGCTCGTTTAACTCTCCCAACTTGCGTCATGTATAGCGTAGTCAAGGTGTCCGTCTACCAAATATATACCAAGTATGCTGTCATTCAGTCTATCTTTCGTTATTTTCTCCTTACCGAATTATATTTTGCAAATTTTTTTTTGTTTTTGCAGACTCATATCTCTACGGGTTATTAGTAATTCGTGATTAAATTACCATTAAATTTTTAGGTAGATATATGGTCTACTGGAATAACGGCCATTGAATAGCCAAAGGTGAACGCCTAATGCCGCCCTACATCTAACGTGTGATTATGCTATTCCGAAGAAACCCTTTCCGTTCAATTGCCTGGAGATGCAGTAAAGTATTCAAGATTTGGTAGATTGGCTGCTTGACTAAAGTTCCAGAGAATGTAAGCCTTCAGTTATTCAGTTAGTAATATGTAGCTCTCTATTGGTAAGCCTGCTCCGATTCTCACCATTCTTGCTGCATTCGAATTGGGATGGAGTCTCGAGCAAGACATGCGACATGTGGTGACTTGCCAAACTACACAGAGAATGCATCCCCCCCCCCCCCCCCCCCCCCCCGATCGAATTGTAAAAAAAACAATTTCACGATATCTCTTGACGCCTGACTCCGATTCTCAACATTCTTGCTGCATTAGAATGGGATGCCAGTCTCTAGCGATGACATGTCGACATGTTGGCGAATTGCCAACTTACCACCGAGAATCATCGATCGGTTTGTAAAAAAGCCAATTCCAGGAATATCGTGAACGCCTGCTCCGATTCTCACCATTTGCTGCATTCGATCGGGATGCGAGATAGTCTCTAGCGAGGACGTCGGACCATGTTGGCGAATGCCAATACACAGAGAAGTCAGTGTGAATTTTAAAAGCGAATTTCTATGATATCTCTTGAAAGCTCGCTTCGCTTTCTCACATTTTGCTGCATTCGATATTGGGATGCGGTCTCTAGCGATGACATGTCGACATGTTGGTGAAATTGCCCAAAACTACACACCCCAGAGAATCATCGATCGAAGTTAAAAAACATATTTCAACGATATCTCTTGAACGACTCTGCTCGAGTATCACCACATCTTGCTGCCTTCGAAGGGGATGCGAGTCTCTAGAGATGACAGCGCATGACTCGTTGGCGATTCCAACTACCAGAGGAACATCCCGATCGGTTGGTAAAAGACAATTTCCATATATCTCGTGAACGCCGGCTCCGATTCTCCATTCTTGCTGCATGAAATTGGGATGCGAGTCTCTAGCGATGCATATCGACGTGTGGCGAATTGCCACCTACACAGAGGACCATCATAGATCGAAATTTTAAAATGCGAATTTCTATGATATCTCTTAAAAGCTTGCATCGATTCTCACCGTATCACTGCATTCGGAATTGGGAGGCGAGTTCTAGCGGATGACATGTCGAATGTTGGCGAATTGCCAACTACAAAGGAAATCATCGATCGGTTTGCTAACGACAATTTCCATGATATCGCGTGACAGGCCTGCTCCGATTCTCACCATTCTTGCTGCATTCGAATTGGGAGCGAGTCTCTAGCGAGGACAGTAGAAAGTTGGCGAATTGTCAACTACACGAGAATCATCGATCGAATTGTAAAAGCCAATTTCCTGATATCTGTGAACGTCCAGCTCCGATCTCACCATCTTTGCTGCATTCGAATTGGGATGCGAGTCTCTAGCGATGACATGTCGACCTTGTTGGCGAATTGCCCCAACTACACAGAGAATCATCGATCGGTTGTAAAAGCCAATTTCCATGATATCTCGGAACGCCTGATCGATTCACCATTCTTGCTCGCATTCGAATTGGGATGCGAGTCTCTAGCGATGACATATCGAAGTGTTGGCGAATTGCCAACGACACAGAGAATCAGTGAGTGATGAATTTTAAAAGCGAAATTCTATGATATCTCTTGAAAGCTTGCTTCGATTCTCACCATTTTTGCTGCATTCGAATTGGGAGCGAGTCTCTAGCAATGACATGGCGACATGTTGGCGAATTGCCAACTACACAGGAATCATCGATTCGGTTTGTAAAAGCCAATTTCAAGATAATCTCGTGAACGCCCGAGCTCCCGTTCTCACCTTCTTGCTTGCATTCGAATTGGGATGCGAGTTCTCTAGCGGATGACATTCGACATTGTTGGCGAAGTGCCAACTACACAGAGAATCATCGATCTCGAATTGAAAAGACAATTTCCATGAAATCGGTTGCCAAGCTGCTTCGATTCTCACCATTTTTGATGCGTTTGACATTGAGATTCGGTTCTAGCCGATGATCATGTCGACATGGGTGGCGAATTGCCACTAAACAGAGAGTTCTCATCGATCGGTTGTAAAAGCCAATTTCCATGATATCTCTGTGAAAGCCATGCTCCGATTCTCACCATTCTTGCTGCATCGCATTGGGGGATGCGGGGGGTCTCTAGCATGACATTTCGACCTGTTGGTTGTGGGAATTGCCAACTACACAGAGAATATCGATCGAATTGTTAAAAACAATTTCCACGATATCTCCTTGAACGCCTGCTCCGATTCCTCACCATTCTTGCTGCACTGCGGAATTGGGAGCCTATTCTATAGCGATGAAATGTAGACTCTGTTGGCGAAGTAGCCACACTACACAGAGATTCATTACGATCGCGTTTGTAAAAGCCAATGTCCATGAATCTCGTGAACGCTCTGCTCCGATTCTAACATTCTGCTGCATTCGAATTGGAGATGCGATTTCCTAGCGTGAAATGGCGACAGTGGCGAATTGCCAACTACACAGAGAATCAGTGATGGAATTTTAAAGCGAATTTTCTATGACTCCTTGAAAGACTTGCTCGATTCTCAACCCTTTTGCGGCATGCGAATGGGGATGCGAGTCTCTAGCGATGACATGTCGACATGTGGTGATATTGCCCACTACACAGGAATCATCGATCGAAATGTACAAACAATTCAACGATATACATGAACGCCTGCTCGTCTCACCATTCGTGATGCTTCGAATTGGGATGCGAGTCTCTAGCGATGACATGTTCGAATGTTGGCGAATCGCCAAATACAAAGAGAATCATGAAGCGGTTTGAAAAGACAATTTCCATGATATAATCGTGAACGCCCCCTGCTCGATTCTCACCATTTTGCGCATTTCGAATGGGATGCGGAGTCTATAGCCCCGAGACATATCGGACGTCGTGTTGGGAATGCCAACTACACAGAGAATCATAGATCGAATTTTAAATGCGAATTTTCTATGGATATCTCTTACAGCTTGCATCGATTCTCACCAGTTTCCTGCATTCGAATGGGAGGGAGTCTTAGCGATGGACATGTCGACATGTTGGCGAATTGAAAACTACAACAGAGACTCATCGATCGGTTTGTTAAAGACCAATTTCCTTGATATCTCGTGAACGCCTGCTCGATTATCACCATCTTGAGACATTCGAATGGATGCGAGTTATCTAGCGATGACAGTCGACATGTGGCGAATTGTCAACTACACAGAGAAGCATCGATCGAATTGTAAAAGCCAATTCCATGATATCTAGTGAACGCCAGCTCCGAGTTCACAATTCGTGCCTGCGCATTCGAATTGGGAGGATGCGAGTCTCTAGCCGATGACATGTCGGACATGTGGCGAATTGCCAAACTACACAGAGAATCATCGATCGGTCGTGTAAAAAGCCATGGTCCCTATTGAATCTCGTGCACGCACTGCTCCGATTCTCACCATTCTTGCCCATTCGAATGGGATGCGAGTCTCTAGCGATGAAACTATCGATGTGTTGGGCGAATTGCCAACTACACAGAGAACAGGATGGAATTTAAAAGCGAATTTCTGATATCTCTGAAAAGCGTGCTTCGTTATACACTTTTTGCTGCATTCGAACTTGGGCATGAGACATGTTCTAGCGATGACATGTCGACAGTGTTGGGCGAATTGCCAATACAACAGAGAATATCGATGGTTGTTTAAAAAGCCAATTCCATGAATATCTCGTGATAACGCCTGCTCGATTTCACCATCGGCTTGCATTCGAATTGGGATTGCGAGTCTCTAGCGATGACATGTCCGACATGTTTGGCGAATTGCCAACTACACAGAGACATCAGTGATGGAATTTTACAAAGCGAAGTTCTTGATATCTCTTGAAGCTTCGCTTCGATTCTAACAATTTTTGCTGCAATTCGAATTGGGATGCGAGGTCTCTAGCATGACATGTCGAAAGTTGGTGAATTGCCAACTAACAGAGAGTCACTCGATCGAAATGTAAAAACCACAATATTCCACGATATCTCTTTGAACGCCTGCTCCGATTACACCAGGCTTGCTGCATTCGAATTGGATGCGAGTCTCTAGCGAGACATGTGACATGTTGCGAATTGCCAACTACACAGAGAATCATCGATCGGTTTGTAAAAAGACAATTCCATGATACTCGTGAAACGCCTGCTTCCGATTCTCAACATTCTTGCGCCTTAAAATTGGGGGATGCGAGTCTCTAGCGATGACATATCGACTGTTGGCGAATTGCCAAAACTACCACAGAAAGATAGATCAATTTTAAATGCGAAGTTTCTATGATATCTTTTAAAGCTTGCATCGATTCTCACAGTTACTGACATTCGAATGGGATGAGAGGTCTCTAGCCACCCCGGTGGATGACATGCGACATTTGGGCGGAATGCCAACTACACAGAGACATCATCGATTCGGATTGTTAAGATCAATTTCATGATATCTCGTGAAACGCCTGCTACGATTCCACCATTTTCTTGCGCAATCGAATTGGGAGCGAGTTCTAGCGATGACATGTCGACATGTGGCGAATTGCCAACTACACAGAGAATTTCATCGATCGGTTTGTAAAAGCCAATTTCCATGATATCTCGTGAACGCTGTCCGATTCTACCATTCTTGCTGCATTCGAATTGGGAAATGCGAGTCTTAGCGATGGCATATCGACGGTTGGCGAATTGCACAACGACACAGGAGGAAATCAGTGATGGACTTTTAAACGGAATTTTTGAATCTCTTGAAAGCTTGCTTCCGAGTTCTCACCCATTTTTGCCTGGCATTCGAATTGGGATGCGAGTCTCAGCGAGACATGTCGACATGTTGGCGACTGACCCATACACAGAGGAATCATCGATCGGTTTGTTAAAGCCAATTTCCTGATATCCGGTGAACGCCTGCTCCGATTCTCACCATAGTGCTGCATTCGAATGGGATGCGAGTCTCTAGCGATGACCTGTCGACATGTTGGCGAATTTGCCACTACACAGAGGAACGCAGTGTGGAATTTAAAAGCGAATTTCATGAGATCTCTTGAAAGCTTGCTCGATTCTCCATTTTGCTGCATTCGAATTGGGATGCGGCCTCTAGCGATGACATGCGGACATGTTGGTGGAATGCCAAACTACACAGAGGAAGAATCTCGATCGAAATGTAAAAAACAATTTCAAACGATATCTTTGAACGCCTGCTCGATTTCCCATTCTTGCTGCAGTCGCGAATTGGGATGGCGAGTCTCTAGCGTGACATTGTCGAACGGGGGCGAATTGCCAAACTACACAGAGAATCATCGATCGGTTTGGAAAAGAACAATTCCATGTATCTCGTGAAAGGCCTGCTCCGATTATCAAAATTCTTGCTGCATTGAATTGGGATGAGCTCTCTAGCGATGACATATCCGACGTGTTGGCGAATTGCCAACTACACAGAGGCAGCATAGATCGAATTTTAAAGCGTAATTTCTTTGATTATCTTAAAGCTTGCATCGATTCTCACGTTTCACTGCATTAGATTGGGATGCGAGTCGCTAGCGATGAAATGGCGAAATGTTGGCGAATTGCCAATACCACAGAGAATCTAAAGCGATCGGTTTGTAAAGACACAATTTCCATTGGATATCTCGTGAAAAAAGGCCGGCTCCGATTCTAAACATTCTTGCTGCACTTCGAATTGGGATGCGAGTCTCTAGCGATGACATCGTAGACATGTTGGCGAATTGCCAACTACACAGAGAATCATCGATCGGTTGGTTAAAGCCAAGTTACACTGAGAATCTCGTGAACGCCTGCTCCGATATCACCATTCTTGCTGCCTTCGAATGGGACTTGCGAGTCTCTAGCGAGCATAATCGACGTGTTGGCGAATTGCAAACGACACAGAGAATCATAGATCGAATTTTAAAAGCGAATTCTATGATTATCTCTGAAGCTGCTTCGGTCTCACAATTTTTGATGCATTCGAATTGGGAATGCGGTATCTATGCGATGAAATGTCGAAAGTTGCGAATTGCCAAACAACACAGAGAATCATATTCGGTAGTAAAGCCAAATTCCATGATATCTGTGAAAGGCCTCCTTCAGATTTCCACCGTCTGGCGCATTTAAGGGGAGATGCGGGTATCTAGCGTTGGACATGCGACAGTGGCGATTTCAATACACAAGGAGACTCATAGATCGATTGTAAAAGCGAAGTTATATGATACCTCTTAAAAGCTTGCTTCGATTTCTCACAGTTTCGCGCATCGAATTGGGATGCGGTCTCTAGCGATGACATATCGAAAGTTGGCGAATGCCAACTACACAGAGGAATCACGTCGGTTGGTTTAAAGACAATTTTCATGATATCTCGTGAACGCCTGCTCCGATTCTCCCATTCTTGCCTGCATTCGAATGGGATGCGGGGGAAAGTTCTATAGACGATGAATGTCGACATGGTTGGCGAATTGCCAACTACAAGAGAATCATTCCGACGGTTTGTAAAAGACGATTCCATGACAATCAATCAGGAAAGATACTCCGATCTCAAAAATTCTGGAATGAATTCAATTGGGATGCGAGGTTAGCAAGAAATGTCGAATGTTGGCGAATTGCCAAACTACACAGAGAATCATAGATAAAATTTAAAGCGAATTTCTATGATATATCTTGAAGCGTGCTTCGATTCTCACCATTTTGCTGCAGTTCGAATTGGGATGCGAGTTCTATAGCGATGAATGTCGACATGTTGGCGAATTGCCAACTACACAAGAGAATCATTAATCGAAATTTTAAAAGCGAATTTCTATGATAATCAGTGAAAGCCTGTTTCGATTATCACCATTCTGCTGCATTCGAATGGGATGCGAGGTCTCTAGCGATGACATGTCGACATGTTGCGAATGACAAGCTCCACAGAGGAATCATCGATAGGTTTGTAATAAAGCGATTCAAGAAGCGCAGTGACGCCGCTCCGATCTTCACCATTCTGCTGCATTCGAATTGGGGCGAGTCTCTTAAGCAGACCATGTCGACATGTTGGCGAAAATTGCCAACTACACAGAGAAGAAAGATCGAATTGTAAAGCGGATTCTAGGATATCTCTTGAAAGCTTGCTTCGATATCACCATTTTTGCTGCATTCGAATTGGATGCGAGTATCTAGCGAGACCTGTTGACATGTGGCGAATTGCCAACTACACAGAGAATCATACGATCGAATTGTAAAAAGACAATTTCATGACATACGTGAACGCCTCCTCCGATTCTCACCACTGCTGCCCTTCGATGGGATGCGATCTATGTAGCTGAGACGATGTCGACATGTTGACGAATGCACCTACACAGAGACTCATTCGCATCGGTTTGTAAAAGCCAATTTCCATGAGATTCTCGTGACGCAGGCTCCGATTGCTCACCCTAGTCTTGCTGCATTCGATTGGGAGGGAGTTCTCTAGCGATGACATGTCGACATGTTGGCGAATTGCCCACTACAAGATAATCATCGATCGAATGTAGAAGACAATTTCCATGATAAACTCTGATGAAAGATGCTTCGATTCTCAACATGTTTGAGCAGTTATATAGAAGCGAGCTATTAGCAATGGACATTCGACAGTGGGCGAATGCCAACTACACAGAGAATCAGCGATCGTTTGAAAGACGAATTTCCATGACATCACGTGAAAGCATGTTCGATTCCACCATTAGGCGCATTCGAATTGGGATTGCGAGTCTTAGCGAGATGTACGACAGTTGGCGATTCCAATACCAGAGAATATCGATCGGTTGGTTAAAGACAAGTTTCATGATATATCGTGAAGCCTGCTCCGATTCTCACCATTACTTGCTGCTTCGGAATTGGGCTGCGAGTCTCTAGAGATGGACATGCGACAGGTGGGCGCAATTGCCAACTACACAGGAGAATCAGCTATCGGTTTGCTTAAAAGACAATTGCCAGAGATCTGTGAAACGCCTGGCTCGATTTCACCATTCTTGCTGCAGTGAATTGGGATGCGAGTCTCTCGCAATGGACAGGTCGACATGTTGGGGGGGCCGAATTGCCAACTACACAGAGAATAATGACGATTTGAACAAGCGAAATTTCTATGGATATCTCATTGAAAGTTGGCTTCGATCTCACCCATTTTTGACTGCATTCGAATGGGAAGATGCGAGGTATCTAGCGATGACATGTCGACATGTTGGCGACTTGCCAAAAAAACAGCGAATCATCAATCGGTTTGTTAAATGAACAATTCCTTGATATTCTAGTGATATCCTCCCCGATTCTCCCCATCTTGCGACATTCAATTTGGGAGCGAGTCCAGGGATGACATTTCTACAAGAGGCGAATTGCCAACTAACACAGAGAATCATCGATCCGTTTGTAAATGGCCAATTTGCCATGATATCTCGTGAACGCTGTCCGATTTCAGCCATTCTTGCTGCATTCGAAGTGGGATGGAGTCTATAGCGATTACCTTCGACACTCGCTGTTGGCGAATGCCAGCTACACAGAGAATCACGATCGAATTTTAAAAGAGAATTCTATTATATCTCTTGAAAGCTTGCTTCGGATTCTAACCAGGTTCCTGCATTAGAATTGGGATGCGAGTCTAGCGATGACATGTCGGACATGTTGGCGGGGAATTGCCAACTACACAGTGAATAATAGATGAATTTTAAACAGCGAATTTCTATGATAATCTCTTGAAGTTGCTCGATTCTCAGCATCTATGCTGCGCAATCGAATTGGGAGATGGAGTTCTCTAGGATGACATGTCGAACATGTTTGCGCAATATGCCAACTACACAGAGAACATTGAACGATTTTAAAAGCGAATTTCTATGCCATATCTTGAAAGCTTGCTTGTTCTCACCATTTTTGACATGCGTTTGAATTGGGATGCGAGTCTCTAGCAATGAAATGTCGACATGTTGGCGAATTGCCAACTACACAGAGACTCATCGAATCGTTGTAAAAGCCGATTGTTTCATATCACTGAAACCACGCCTGCTCCGCTTCCACCATTCTTGCTTGCATTCGAATTGGGATGCGAGTCTTAAGCGATGACATGTCGACATGTGGGCGAATTGCCAAACTACACGAGAATCATAGATCGAATTTTAAAAGCGATTTCTATGATACCACTTGAAAGATTGCTTCGATTCTCACCATTTTAATGCCTTTGATTGGGATGCGAGGTCTCTAGCGATGACATGTCGACATGTTGGCGAATTGCCAATACACCAGAGAATCATAGATCAAATTTTAAAAGCGAAAACATTTCTCTGATATCTCTTGACAGCTTGCTTCGATTCTCCACCATTTTTGATGGCGTTTGAAATTGGGATTGCGCGTTCTCTAGCAATTACATGTCGAAATGTTGGCGAATGCCAACATACACAGAGAAATCATCGATCGGTTTGTAAAAAGCGATTTCATGGCTATTCCTGAAACGCCTGATCCGATTCTCACATTCTTCTGCAATCGAATTGGGTATGGCGAGTCTCTAGCGATGACATGTCGACATGTTTGCGAATGCCAACTACAAGAGAAACCATTAAACGAATTTTGAAAGCGGAATTTCTATACTGATTGAAAAGCTTGCTTCGAGTCTACGTTTTAGATGCGTTGAATTGGGATGGCGTCTCTCGCGATGACAGGGTCGAATGTTGGCGAATTGCCATCTAAACAGAGAATCATCGATCGGTTTGTAAAAAGCAAGTTCCTATGATATCTCTTGAAAGTTGCTTCAGATTCTCACCATTTTTGAGCGTGAATTGGGTGCGAGTCTCTAGCAATGACATGATCGACATGTTGGCGAATTGCCAATACAACAGAGAATCATCGATCGAGGTTGTAAAAGCCGATTTCCATGCACCTCACTGAAAGCACTGCTACGATTCTCACCATTCTTGCTGCATGTCGAATTGGGATGCGAGTCTCTAGAGATGGACATGTAGACATGTTGGCGAAATTGCAACTACACAGAGAATCATAGTAAATTTTAAAAACGAAATTTATGATAGCTCTTGAAAGATTGCTTCGATTCTCAAATTTTTGATGCGTTTGAATGGGAGCGATCTATAGCAACGACATGTGACATGTTGGCCGAATTGCCAGCTAAACAGAGAATCATCGATCGGTTTGTAAAAGCCATTTCCAGATATCCTCTTGGAAAGATTGCTTCGATTCTCACCGTTGGATGCTTGGAATTGGAGTGCGAGTCTCTAGCAATGACATGTAGACATGTTGGCAGAATTGCCCAAACTACAACAGAGAATCTCGATCGGTTGTAAAAGCCGATTTCCATGATATCTCGGTGAAGCCTGCTCCGATCTCAACATTCTTCGCTGCAATCGAATTGGGAGCGAGTCTCTAGCGATGACATGTCGAACATGTTGGAATTGCCAAATACACAGAGAAAACCATTGAACGAATTTTTAAAGCGAAGTTTCTATGACATCTCTTGAAAGCCTTGCTTCGATTCTCACAGTTTTGAGTGCGTTTTGAATTGGGAATGCGAGTCTCTAGCAGGACATGTCGACAGTTGGCGAATTGCAAACTAACCAGAGAATCATCGATCGGTTTGTAAAGCCGCTTTCCATGACATCACTGTGAAGCCCTGATTCCGATTATCAACATTCTTGCTGCATCGAATTGGGATATGCGAGTCTCTAGCGATACATTGTCGACTGTTGGAATTGCCAATACAAGAGAATCAATAGATCAAATTTTAAAAGCGGAATAATTTCTCTGTGATACACTTGAAAGATTTGCTTCGATTCTCAACTTTACTGCCTTTGAATTGGGCTGCGAGTATCTAGCGAGACATGTCGCCATGTTGGCGAATTGCAACTACCACAGGAATCATAGATAAATTTTTAAAAAGCGAATTTTAGATATCTCTTGAAAGTTGGCTTCGATTCTCACCGTTTTTGAGCGTTTTGAATTGGGATGCGAGTCGATAGCAATGACATGTCGACATGTTGGCGAGATTGACAAACAACACAGAGAATCATCGATCGGTTTGTGGTAAAAAGCCAAGTCCATGATATCTCTGCAAAGCTTGATGCGATTCGCACCATTTTCTGGATGCGTTGAATTGGGATGTGCGAGTCTCTAGCAATGACATGTCGACATGTTGGCGAAGTGCAATACAAGAGAATCATCGATCGGTTGGGAAAAAGCCGATTTCCATGACCATCACGTGAAGCTGCTCCGATTCTCACCATTCTTGCTGCATTGCGAATTGGGATGCGCGTCTCAGCGGATGACATGTCGACATGTTGAGAATGCCAACTACACAAGATAATAGATCAAATTTTAAAAGCGAAATCTCTGAATCTCTGAAATGGTTGCTTCGTTTCACATTTTGATGCGTTTGAATGGGTGTGCGAGTCTCTAGCAATGACATGGACGACATGTTGGCGAATGCCAGGTAACCAGAGAATAATCGATCCGGTTTGTAAAAGCAATTCCATGATATCTTTGAAAGCTGCTTCGATTCTCACCATTTTTGATGCGTTGGACTGGGATGCGAGTGCTCTAGCAATGAATTGACATGTCGGACATGTTGGCGAATTGCCAACAAAACACAGAGAATCATACGACGGTTGTAAAGCCGATTTCCATGATATCTCGTGAAACGCCTGCTCCGATTCTCAGTATTCTTGTGCAATTGAATTGGGATGCGAGTTCTCTAGCGATGACATGTCGACATGTTTGCGAATTGCCAACTACACAGAGAAAACAATTGAACCGAATTTTTAAAACGAATTTTATGAAATCTCTTGAAAGTTGCTTCGAGTTCTCCACCATTTTTGATGCGTTGAATTGGGATGCGGAGTCTCTGCAATGACATGTCGAACATGTTGGACGAATTGCCAACTACACAGGAATCACGATCGGTTCTAAAGCCGATGTCCATGATCATCACGTGAAACGCCTGTCCGATTCCACCATCTGCTGCATTCGAATTGGGATGCGAGTCTCTAGCGATGACATGTCGACATGTGGGCGAATTGCCAATACACGAGAATATAGATCGAATTTTAAAGCGACTTTCTATGATACCACTTGAAAGATTGCTTCGATTCTCACCATTTTAAGCCTTTGAGTTGGGATTCGAGTCCTAGCAATGGACATGCGACATGTTGGGCGAATTGCCAACACACAGAGAATCATCGATCGGTTTGTAAAAGCCAATTTCCAGGATATCCTCGTGAAACGCCTGCTCCTATTTCACCATTCTTGCTGCATTCGAATTGGGAGGCGAGGCTCTAGCGATGGCATGTGACATGTTGGCGAATCGCCAACATAAAAGAGAAAACACGATCGGTTTGTAAAAGCCAATTTCCATGCTATCTCTGAACGCTCTGCTCCGGATTTCACCATTCTTGACTGCATTCGGAATTGGGAATGCGAGTCTCTAGCGATGAAATGTCGACAGTTGGCGACTTGCCAACTACAGAGAATCATAGATCAAATTTTAAAAGCGAATTTCTATGATCACTCTTGAAAGCTAGTGCTTCGAGTCTGCACCCATACTTTGCATCCATTGAATTGGGTGCTAGTATCAAGCTATGATATGTTACGACATGTTGGCGAATTGAAAACTACACAGAGAATCATCGACGGAATTAAAAAGACCAATTTCCTTGATAATCTCTTGAAAGCTTGCTTCAGTCTCACCATGTTGATGCATTCGAAATTGGGATGCGAGTCTATAGGGGATGGACATTTCGACCATGTTGGCGAAATTGCCAACTACACAGGAATAAAAAGATCGTTTGTAAAAGACAAATTTCCATGATATCTTGTGAACGCTGCTTCGATTCTCACCATTTTGATGCGTATTGAATGGGGGCGAGTCTCAGCGATGCATGTCGACATGGGGCGAATTGCCAACTACACAGAGAATCGCGATCGGGTTTGTAAAGCCGATTTCCATGACATCACGTGACGCCTGGCTCGCATTCTCCCATTCTTGATGCATTCGAATTGGGAATGCGAGTCTCTAGCGATGACATGTCGAATGTGGCGAATTATTGCCAAATACACAGAGAACATAGATCAATTTTAAAAGCGATAATTATATGAATCTTGAAAAGCTGCATTCGATTCGCCAAATTTTGATGCGTTTGAATTGGGAGCGGTCTCTAGCCAATGACAGGTCGACATGTGGCGAAAAAAAAAAAGGGAATTGCCAGCTAAACAGAGAATCATCGATCGGTTTGTAAAAGCAAGTTCCAGGATATCTCTTTGAAAGCTGCTTCGATTATCACAATTTTTGATGCGTTTGAATTGGGATGCGAGTACTCTAGCAATGACCATGTCGACTGTGCGATTGCCAACAACACAGAGAATCATCGATCGGTTGTAAAAAGCCGATTTCCATGATATCTCGTGAACGCCTGACTCCGATCTCATGATTTATTTGCTGAAAATTGCAATGGGATGCGAGTTCTATAGCGATGGACATGTGACATGTTTGCGAATTGCAATACACAGAGAACCATTGAACGAATTTTTAAAAACGAATTTCTAGGACATCTCTTGAAGATTGTTCTTTTTACTTCGATTCTCACCATTTTTGATGCGTTTGAATTGGGGCATGCGAGTCTCATAGCACTGACATGTCGACTGTTGGAGGATTGCCAACTACACAGGAATCATCGATCGTTTGAAAAGCACGATGCATGACATCACGTGAACGCCTGCCGATTGCACCATTCTTGCTGCATTCGGAATGGGATGCGAGTCTCTAGCGAGGCACATGTCGAACAACAGTGGCGAATTGCCAAACTACACAGGAGAATCATAGATCGAATTTTAAGCGAATTTCTATGATACCACTTGAAAGATTGCTTCGATGTCCACCCATTTTAATGCCTTTGATTTGGGTTCGAGTCTTAGCAATGACATGTAGACATGTTGGCGATAGTGCCAACTACACAGAGAATTATCGATCGGTTGTAAAAGCCAATTTCCATGATATCGCGTGAACGCTGTCCGATTCGCACATTCTTGCGCATTCGAATTGGGGTGCGAGTCTCTAGCGCTGGGACATGTCAGACATGGTGGCGATCGCCAACTATACAGAGAAACAGCGATCGGTTTTTAAAAGCCAATTTCCATGATACTCGGTGAACGCATGCTCCGATTCTCAAACATTCTTGCTTGCATTCGAAGTGGATGCGAGTCTATAGACGCATGAATGTCGACGGTTGGCGAATTGCCAACCACAACAGAGAATCATAGATCAAATTTTAAAAGCGCATTCTATGAACCTCTTGAAAGCTTGCTTCGATTCTCACAATACTGTGCTCAGTCGAAATGGGAGCTAGTCTCAAGCTATGATATGTCGACATGTTGGAGAATTGCCAACTACACAGGAATCATGAATCGATATAAAAAGACAATTTCCATGATATCTCTTGAAAGCTGCTTCGATTCTCACCATTCTTGCTGCATTCGACTGGGAGGCGAGCTCTAGCGAGGACATGTCACATGTTGGCGAAGTGCCAAATACACAGAGACAATCAACGATCGGTTTGTAAAAGACAATTTCCATGATAGCTTGTGAACGGCCATGCTCGCATTCTCACCATTTTTGATGCGGTTTGGAATTGGCGATGCGAGTCTCTAGCGATGACATGTCGACGGTTGGCGAAGGCAAATACACAAGAATAATGATCGGTTGTTAAAAGCCAATTTCCATGATATCTCTTGAAAGCGTGCTTCGATTTTTCTCACATTTTTGATGCGGTTTGAATTGGGAGAGGCGAGTCTCTAGAATGACATGTTCGACATGTTGGCGAATTGCCACATACACGCGAATAATAAGATCGAATTTTAAAAGCGAAGTCTATGATATCTCATTGAAAAGCTTGCTTCGATCTCACATTTTTGAGGCGTCGAATGGGATTCGAGTCTCTAGCTAATGACATGTCGACATGTTGGCGAATTGCCAACTACACAGAGAATCATCGATCGGTTGTAAAAAGCCAATTCCCATGATATCTCGGGAACGCTGCTCGATTTCACCCTTCTTGCTGCATTCGAAATTGGATGCGATCTCTAGCGATGACAATGTCGACAGTGGCGAATCGCCCAACTATACGAGAAACAATCGGTTCGGGTTTTAAAAGCCAATTCCATGCTATCTCGTGAACGACTGCCTCGATTTCTCACCATTCTCGCCGGCTTCGAATGGGATGCGAGTCTCTAGCGATGAACATGTCGACGTTGGCGAAATTTGCCACTTACACAGAGAATCATAGCATCAATTTTAAAGAGAATTTCTATGATAACTCTTAAAGCTTGCTTCGATTACTCACCATAATTGCTCCTTTCGAATTGGATGGCTAGTCTCAAGCTATGATATGTCGACAGTTGGCGAATTGCCCAACTACCAGAGAATCATCGCTCGAATTATAAAAGAACAAGTTCCATGTATCTCTTGAAGATTGCTTCGTATGCTTCACATTCTTGCTGCATTAGAATGGGATGCGAGTCTACTGCGATGAACCCATAGTCGAGAATGTTGGCGAATTGCCCACTACACAGAGAATAACGATCGGTTTGGTAAAAGACAATGTCCTGTATCTTGTGAACGCCTGCGTTCGATTCTCAAAATTTGGATGCGTTTGAAGTGGGATGCGAGTCTCTAGCGATGACATGTCGACATGTTGGCGATTATTGCCAACTACACAGAGAATCATCGATCGGTTTGTTAAAAAGCCAATTTACCATGATATCTCTTGAAAGATTGTTCGATTCTCACCATTTTGATGCGTTTGATTGGGATGCGCGTCCTAGCAAGACATGTCGACATGTTGGCGAATTGCAATACCATGCGAATCATAGATCGAATTTTAAAAGCGAAGTCTTGATTCTCTTGAAAGCGTTTCGATTCTCACCCATTTTTGATGGGTCGAATTGGGATGCGAGTCTCTAGCAATGACATGTCGAAATGTTGGCGAATTGCAACACACAGAGAATCAATCGATCGGTTTGTAAAACCGATTTCCATGGACTCCGTGAACGCTGCTCAAATTCCATTCTTCTGACATTCGAATGGGAGGGTCGAGTCTCTAGCGATGACCATGCGACATTGTGGCTAATTGCAACTAAACAGAAGAATCATTAGATCGAATTTATAAAAGCGATGCTATGAGATCTCTTGAAAGCTTGCTCTCGATTCTCACATTTTGATGCGTTTTGAATTGGGATGCGAGTCTCTGAGCACATGACATGTCGAATGTGGGGAATTGACAAACTCACAGAGAATCACCGAGCGGTTTGTAAAAGCCATTTCCATGATATCTCCGTGAACGCATGCTCGATTCCACCATTTCTTGCTGGCACTTTTCGAATTGGGATGAGTCTCTAGCGACGACATGTCGACAGGTGGCGAAGTGCAACTCCACAGAGAATCATTAAACGATTTTTTAAAGCGAATTTCTATGCATCTCTTGAAAGCTTGCTTCGATTCTCACCATTTTTGAGCGTTTTGCAATTGGGAGGCGAGTCGCTGCAATGACAGTCGACATGGTGGCGAATTGCCAACTAACACAGGGAGAATCATCGATCGGTGTGTAAAAGCGATTTCCAGACACACGTGAACGCCTGTCCGAGTCGCACCATTCTGATGCATTCGAATTGGGATGCGAGTCCTAGCGATGACATGTCGACATTGGGGAACGCCAAACTATACAGATGAATCATCGATCGGTTTTAAGCGGATTTCCATGATATCTCGTGAAGCCTTCTCCGATTCTCCCCATTATTGTGCAATTATGTCCGAATTGGGATGCGAGTCTATAGCGATGACTGTCGACATGTTGGCGAATTGCCAATACACAGAGAATCATAGATCCAATTTTAAAAGCGAATTTCTATGAATCTATGAAAGATTGCTTCGATTCTCACCCTTTTTGATGCGTATGAAGTGGGATGCGAGTCTCTAGCAATATCTGTCGAACATGTTGGACGAATTGCCAACTACACAGAGAATCATCGATCGGTTTGTAAAAAGACGATTTCCATGAATATCTCGTGAACGCCTGCTCCGATTCTCACCATTTCTTGTGCTGCATCGATTTGGGAGTGCGAGGTCTCTAGCGAGGAATGTCGACATGTTGGCGAATGCCAACCAACTCAAAGAGAATCATTGAACGAATTTTAAAAGCGAATTTCTATGAGATTCTTGAAAGCTTGCTTCGATTCCTAACCATTTTTGATTGCGTTTGATATTGGGATGCGAGTCTTAGCAAATTACATGTCGAATGTTGGCGAATTGCCAACTCACAGAGAATCATCCCGATCGGTTTGTAAAAGCCGATTTCCATGACTCACGTGAACGCCTGCTCCGATTCTAACCATTCTTGCTGCATTCGAATTGGGCATGGCGAGTCTCTTAGCGAGAAGGCGACATGTTGGGAATTGCCAACTCCACAGAGAATCTAGATCGAATTTTAAAGCGAATTTCTATGATACCTCTTGAAAGATTGCTTCGATTCTCACATTTTGTGGCGTTTTTGATTGGGGAGCGAGTCTTAGCAAGCGACAGGTCGACATGTTGGCGAATTGCCAACTAACACAGAGGAATTCACGATCGGTTTGGAAAAGAGATTTCATGACCATCACGTGACGACCTGCTTACGATTTCACCATTTGCTGCTTCGAATGGGGATGCGAGTATCTGCGATGTACTAGTAAACATGTTGGTCGAATGCCAATACACAGAGAATCATCGATCGAATTTTAAAAGACAATTTCAATGATATCTATTGATAGCTTGCTTCGATATCACCATTTTAATGAGTTTGAAGAGGGAGCGAGGTCTCAGCGATGACATGTCGAAATGTTGGCGAATGGCCAAACTACACAGAGAATCTATCGATTAAATGTTAGAAGAGAATTTCTATGATATCTCTTGAAAGCTTGATCGATTCTCACCATTTGTTCCTTGCTGCATCGAAAATTGTGATGAGGAAGTATCTAACGATGACGGTCGACATGTTGGCGAATTGCCATACAGCAGGAATCATCGATCGGTTTGTAAAGACAATTTCATATATCTTTGATGAACGCTTGATTCGATTTTTCACAATTCCTGCTGCATTCGAACGGATGCGAGTCGAGCGATGACTGTCGACATGTTGGCGATTGCAAACTACACAGAGGAAATCAACCGATCGGTTTTTAAAAGCCATTCAGAGATCTCTTTAAAGCTTGCTTCGATCTCACCATTTTTGAGCGTTTGAAGGGAGCGAGTATCTAGGCAATAATGGACATGTCGACATGGTGGCGATTGCCAACTAACAGGGATACGAGCGGTGTGTAAAAGACATTCACATGCTATCTCGTGAACGCCTTGCTTCCGATTCCACAGTCTTGCTGCATTCGATTGGGTATGCGAGTCTCTAGCGATGACATGTCGACTGGTGGCGATCCCCCATTGCCACGACACAGAGAATCATAGATCAATTAAAGCGAAATTTCTCTGACTCGTTAAAGCAGGCCGGGGGTGATTAAATAAGCTTGCTTCGATTGTCTCATTCACAGCCCAGGTGTTGTGAATGTCGTGATTTGAATCTAGGGGAATGAGCGGCGGCTCGAGTCCTCTGGCAAGGACATTCGACAATGTTGAATGCAGGATTGTATTGCAAACAT
>JALJAT010000356.1:0-18987 GCA_034768735.1 Schistosoma mekongi | reverse complement strand
TTGTCAAGTTTTATTACTAATTGTTCACCAGCCCAACCCAAGCCGTTACTGCTATGGTTCTGGTAGCTAAATATTTGACTATCTCTTAAATGGCCCTACCAAATAGGTTCCATTTGTCACTGATATCTCGCGCGAGTATCCCCTCCTACTATGAACCTCATCAACGCCATACCCAAACCAATCCGTAGTAAGGGAGCGTGCACTCCAGTATGTATAGCCCTCCATTGTCAAACATGTGAATATACATCCGTGGCGTTTCTGAATACTTCTGCCTTGCTTCACCGTGAAGAGTCCAGAATGGTCGACGCACACTGATAAAAATCGGAAAATGATCATCCCCCACACCCTTGACCAGTGGCAGGGTGCCATTATTTGTTGTGCAGGCCTAGCTTTCCTCTTTCGACACTGGAATCCACAGTTTACAACTACTCTTCTCACAGCTGCCCACAAGTAATACCCAAAAACCTTTTCGCGTGCAGCTGCCAACAACTGGGTGGAGCCCACATGCCTTCGACATATGGTAGTGTTGTTAAAAATAAATCCGTAACTGGATGCTTTGCTGGGAGTAAACGGATGTGTCCTAGTCTCAGGACCACGCATTTCCCTGAGCCGGACCACCACACACAATAATCCGTCTACTAATATAGGACTCAAGTTGCGTAAAGGAAGTCAGATGGGCTTGATTTCTGAATTATTCCCAGACGACTGTAGTAATCTGATCTCTTTCGCGAACACTCTGCTTGAACAAACCGAATTAACTCTATGCCAAGCTAAGTCAATCTCTTCACCATTTTAAGCGCAAATCTACACGCAATGAATATCCGTTCTCAACGATATCCATTCAAAAAAGTAACAGTGTACCTCGATAACCACGCTATCAGCGTTAAGTAGCTGTTTCCAGTATGGAAAGTTAACTTACAAGTCGATGAAATCGCAGGTCGTCAACCATCCAGATTACAACAATCAATTGTTTTAATTCTAATTGTGGTGTAATAAACTCACGTCAGTAGTTGGCCAAATACTCTTTAGACCTTTTCAAGAAATGAGGACCTTCACTCCAAATTTTAATGTCACCTTCACCGAACGTATACCTCTGGCTACATAGTCCGCCGTTGGCTTCGAAGTACCTACCGCCACTGAGTCACTTTGGTAAGTACTGTGGATCGTCGAGACCCGATTAGCTATCAAAGGTCTTAAAATGACTAATCTCATTTCTCATGTAATTACACAATCATTGCGTCCGTCAAGAAAACTAATCGAAAACTCCGCTTCCAATTCAGTCTGCAAACTGGAACCGTTGCGGGGCTGCCAAGACTGTAGACTATAAGCTCCAAAAGTTGGTATGGTTGGAACCTTTTAGGGGCTTACTCTTGCCTTTGCAAAGGACCATGACGGCTCGCCTCCTCGCCGGCATAACTAACATCGAGAATATGCTTACAGATCAATACCAAACTTCTAAAAGCATCGCAAAAAATGGTGAGAGTTCAATAAAGAGTATGACCATTTGTTGTGCTATAATACATCGTGAAGAGAAATATTCTTCTACTTGTTGGAGGTCATTCACAAATTCTAAGCCAAAGTGGTACTTCGTTTCAGGAAGCTATAAATCCCCATACAGACCTGATTAATCAGCCGTTGTAGTAACGTTTCGCGGGTAAAATCGGAGCCAGAATCCCAATAGGGTCACAAAATGTGCTATACTAGAAGGATACTCCGTCTGTGACCAGCTCGTTTCGGTAGGGTTGACTCTGAAGGTAAAGGCATCATGCATAGGATCAGAATAGCCCTAATGTACGCTCTATGGGGAGCGTTTCAAAGTCACTTAACTTGTGCATCAGCCCGCTCTTCTAGTGGAATGGATTCAATGACTGCCCGCGGCAGTTGCTCATCCACTTAAAGTTAAAGCCACCTTCTTGAGAACGGAGCCCATTGTCCAGCCAAATGTCAAAGGCTGTCACGCACGCTATCATTAGAAGCTAAGTAATCCAACATAGAAGGGTTTTGTCTACAACTCTCCGATATTTTCCTCATCGTAAAATAATAATAATAATTTATCTCAAGTAACAATTTGTACATGAGAGCATACCAGTGTACAGGCATGGACAGAATGAGATGGCTAACCGTAACAGAGTGTAGTAGAGTTATTTGTGGAGTTGACATATCACAAAGGGATTAAATATATTAGGAAGCCAACGGTAGCTAGCTTCACCGTTTATATGCTGCGTAACAGAGGTTATTTTGTACCCTTACAGACCTTCCAGTAAACACCGCGCGCCCCGTTTTTTGACCCTGGTGCTGTAATCTAAAGGTTGTAACAGAGACGAGGGCGCTGCAGGGTTTCCAAATGGTACGCTAATGTGTTTTGTACTTCCGTAATTGCGTCAGGTCGAATGCGAACCTGTAGAATGTGCCGAGAGAGCTTGAGGGTCTTAGATGAAGGAAGAAAGTTTTGAACGCCTCTCCCTCATTGTGTGGACCCCGCCCACATTACCCTATGTCTATGTGTTACTTATGTTGCTTGATCATCTACATCGCTTCTTCCGGTCTCCACGACTTCTTTTCCTGCTCGAGTGTATTCCCAAAGTGACTGTTGTGTGTCTGAAGATCTCGCTTCCATAGGTTACAAAGTATTGGAGATGTAGGTTGGATCAAAGCAGAAACCCTCGGGTTGTGACGAACCTCTCCTGTCCTCGACTGGCACTAAGGGCTTGCCGCCCACCAGTCATGCCGCTTCCGTCGCCAAAACTTTATTTTTTCCCATAATTTGTCTTCCAGTGTTTAACTTTCGGAGGTGATTACGAGGGATCTGGAAACTAAGATTGTCGACAATTCCTCGAAGAAGCTTTTCCCACCTGCAGAGTGGGCTTCAGCCAGATTATGATGCCCTCGGCTGACGATTTATGCTGCGAGCTAACTAGCCGCCGTGTCTCTAGGATCGATTCACTTTGGATAACGGACCATCCTGGCCGAATGTTTCTTGAGTTGCCAGGATCGTGACGACATTGGGCAGTTCCTGGTAGGGCAGCAACGGCCAGATGATCCAGACCGGGCCGATTATCTGCATGAACTAACGCTACCGGCTCTCTACGTCACTACCCTCGTTGTCCGTTGCGGTACTAGAAGAGAATATTTGTGCCCATTCACCCCAAGGTCTTCCAGGATGGGACCTACAACACAGCTACTTCGATTTCTAGTTCATTGCGTAATCTGAGGCTCTTATAAATGGCCCCCACGGTTTTGCGAAGACGGCGGCAAAATCAAACCAGACAAATCCCACGCTTTCACATGCAGCACCGCCGAAGACCCGTGTCAAGAGGAGCGGCGATTCATTATCATGCTACTGAACCCACGAAACGAAATATGTTACTACTGCAAACGGTTGGTAGGTTCGCAGTGAAGTGTGGCCATAACCGCCAAATTCGAGCAGGTGACAGGATTTTTGTGTGTCATTATTTAATAGCCATGATTTGCAACCATCACCGTCTTAGGACGGTGAGGGCGATGGAGAAGATGGGTGTTTACTGCACCGGGCTTCCACGTCATTAGTACCCGGTCTTTGTTGTCAACATAAGTGTCCCCTAGTACCTGCTTCCCGTGGTCATCATTTTAATAAAGCAGATGGCCGTGTCATTCAAGCCAGTTTATCGACCACCCTGACACTTCGTCGGTGGACATTTATGTAAACAACGGTTCAGGGTTCGGTGGGTGTGCGGGATGTACCACTGTGGGGGGGGCTGGGGCTCATTTTGGGAGCGACTTTTACAGAAACAACATCGGCCTTAGTAATTTTCTCGACGCCCTGTTTTTTGGTCGGCAGACATGTAGTGCCCTAGCTCACAACTACTGGTTAAGGTCGAAGTGCATGGTGAGCTTTAGACGCGTCTAACCAACTATCCTGTGATAGATAAAGTTTCTATTGTTCTTTCGCACTTAGATCGCCAAACAAAACTCGAGATAGAGTGGTGTCGGTATTGATGCAATTCAGAGAGGTTGTTTGAGATAATGGTAATGATGCCGGGACGGAACTAGGGCTGTTTGGCATGAATTGATACGGCGGACCCTAAACCTATTACCCCAGTACCTCGGAGAGTGCGATCCCTACCCCAGCCAGAGTTTAGAATAAGATGATTAAAGAATGTTGAGCACAAGGTGATTAACGCGTCCACTTCTCATGGGCGTCCCCTATAGTCTTAGTGAAAAAGACACAACACAACTCCGCTTGTTCGATAGATTATCGTTCGTCTCAACGCCATTACGAAGCGAGACTCATTTCCCACTACCTCGAATAGATAAGACTCTTGAATGCTTAGGAGAGCAAAATGGTTTTCCCCATCCACCTTGGACTTAATCTTAGCTTCCGGTATTGGGCAAGTATAGATTAGACCACAAAGACAGACAGAAAACGGCCTTTGTAATACCCACAGGCTTCTACGAATTTGAGACATGCCGTTTGGGTTAACTAAGCTCGCAGCAACCTTCAACGGTTTAATGCACTCCATTTTGGAAGGGCTACTTCCGAAAGGTGCTTAATTTACTGGACGTATTATAGTTCATGGGCGCATATCGGACAACATTTGGAGAACCTGAGAATTGTTCTTTGACCGCATTCCGCCAGGCGAATGGGCTGACAGCTAGGCCTCATAAATGTCAGTTTTTTGGAAACAATCTGTAAACATTCCTTAGGTCACTACTAGACTCGCGGGTGAGTTCAGACCGATTGTAGCAGAAGGTACAGGGCAGTGCAGAGTTGGCCACTCCCACATCGGCTGCCAGGTGTAAGAGTGTTTATTGTCTAGGCTGGGGTGTACTATCGTCGATTCGTGGAAATTGTTGCTGGTATTTTGCGGCCTCACACTCAACCGCCTAACAGAAAAGGCAGAAATTTTGGTGACCGCAGAGTGCCGCAGCATATTGAACGAGTTAAACAAGCTAAGCTTGCTGCTGCCCCACTCTCTAGGGTTTTCGCTGACAACATCACCAGGAGCTGGTCCATTTATACTGGATGCGGATGCCAGTGATCACCCATTGGGTCTGTTTTTGTCTCAAATCTCTCCGTTGGGCAGGAAAAGGGTATCTCGTACGATGCCTCCGGAATCCTAACAAAAGAAAGTTAAACTACTAGACGGGTAGAGTTTATTCGTATATATGTCATTCATAAATCACTATCAACATTAATTTTTGGACGTCAATTTCGTGTTCGAAAGATCACAAGCCTTACAGTTGCTTAGCAATTTCCGTGAATCAGATGGCCGTTGCACGGTTGGCAAGAGACTCTGCGAGTTTTATTTATGTGTGGCGAGTATCGAAGGGGGGCTCAACAGTTTTATGTCAGATGCTATGTCCCGCCACCCCGACCTGTCGAGGTAGTGGACGTCCCCCCTCCTCACCGCCGACCCAGTGAAGTGGATTGGGGCTCGCCTACAGGGGCGGCTCCAGACGTATAGCACTTTTATATGCCCACCAGCAGCAGGTCATGATAACCTACAAGTGAAAATGAAAGACATACGACAGGGGGTCGCGATTATCTGTTCAAGGTGGGGGACATCGAAATTATGTAATGCTGTCTTATATTTAATGTAGCCGTCCAACCTACTCGCCTGATTGTTCCTCGATCTAAAACATCGTATGTATAACGCTGAATGCATTAGCAGTTGGGGCCACGCAGGCGAGGAGACTGAGCTGCAATTCGGACACGGGTTGTGTCCTCTTATCCATCGGGATGTCAGCCTACGCAAGTTTTGTAAGTCCTGTGACACGTGTGCCATAGTCAGGTCGCCTTCCAAATCACAGTCGTGCTAAACGTAATCCAATGGTAACTACTGCACCAACCAGCGATTGAGGAATTTGATGTGATGGTTGTTTGTTTTTTTCATTTCCAACTTCGCAGCATGATAATCGCTATATACTAGTTATGGTTGATTATTTCACGAAGTGTTGTGAGCATGTACCTATTCCTCAACACAGACGCGGCGACAATAGCTAAAGTTTCATCAACACCTGGATAAGCTCGTTACGGTGCCCCGACGGCGCTACATTCAGATCAGGGGCCAGCGTTGTTGACAGTTACCTCATTGCAATGTATGCTTTACTTCGGCATCAGGAAAACACCACTACAGCATACCATCCACAAGGAATGGGTTATAGAACGCACGAATTCGAACGCTAACATTTTGCTACTTTCCTTTTTACATCAGTACCTCTGTCAAATTAGGATGATCTTCTGCCACAATGTTTGCTGGCGTATAGGTCCGCGGTACATTTCATCACCGGCTCTCACCGCACAACTTCTTTTTTGGCACGAACTAAAAGTTTTTTTACCCCATCGGAGAATCCCATGCCCCCCCTCCCTCGCCGAATCCTGAGAATAGAAAGGAAATCTGTTCCTTACGTTTTAGAAGTCCCCCCTCCCCATTAAGGCGCTAAGTCCCAACAGCGTTTATCGGCTAGCCAACAACAAAGGACTCAACCCTTAAACGCTCAGCCAAACATTCAGAGAAGAATGTTTTTTTTATTAACCGAGAGGAGCCCACGTAACGCAGAAGTATAGATCGGTTGATTCGGTGTAATGGCTTTTAAACCCACCCCCCTGGCCCCAACCCTGGGGTCAATCCCCACTTAAGCCTATTCCCAAATGCAAACCACAATGGTCAAGGTTTTCCCCCCCATTCAAATTTTTGTTTTGCATACAAAGAGCCCCCAGGTCAACCCCTTCGTACTCTCCGTTCATCCTGGGATATACCGAATGACAACGGTGTTTTTTGGTTGGGCTCCAATTAACAATCACCTAAGCCAGCGGAAAATACTACTATTTTTCCTCAACTTTCTCCCTGACAAACAACCCCCGGTCCGTCCCCCGCCCCCTGAAATATGAAAATAACCACATTCAGAGGTGGAAGATTTCCCCTATTCAGATTTTCCACGTAGTTGGCCCACTGGGAAGGGACAGTGCCCCCTAACTACCCACGAGGGGGAAGTGGGGGGTGTAAAACAGCAGACTGAAGGGCCGGCTGCCAGGGGTTTTTGTTCCCAAATGGTCCCCCCGCTAAATGTTTTTTGTGTTTTTACTGTTTTTTTTTCTTACATGCAGCAGGTCTAAATTGCGAACCTGGAAGAACTTGTGGGCCGAGAAAGCTTGAGGGTCCCCCTTAAGATTGAAGGAAAAAGTTGACCCCTCCTTCCCAACATTTTTGTAACCCCCCCGCCACATTACCCTATGTAATATGTTATGTACTTTTTTATTTTGTTTATTTTGAATAATAATTAAATCATCTGCTTTCCCGTGCCCTCCACAAAACTTCCCCTTTCCTGCTCGAGTGGTGTTTCCCAGTGGGGAACTGTTTTTGTGTGTGTTGAATAATCCTCCCCGCCTTGTCATAGGTACAAAAGGAAATGCCTGGAGGGTTTTTTAGCAGATTTAGTCACTGTTGCAATGTTTGTGTCCAGATAACGCTAAAGATAGGACAACTAAGGGTCTTAGAACGTGTGTAATTTGTGGAGAAGCCATTGAAGCCTTTTTGTGGGGTTGCATAAGTTTTTTTCCATAACTTGGTCCTTGCAAACAATTACCCCTTCTCCAACTAGAAAGGAAGACAAAGAAAAAAGAACTCAAAACCAAAGTCCATGGTATTACCCTGTATTAAACAAAGTCTAATGAGTTGCTAGTAATTTAATGCTTCCGAAAACATACCACCTTTTTTGCCTTACAGGCCCGATTAAAAAAAGTTAAGAACCACCGGCAATATGACTAGAACCGATTGAAAGGTGGCTCCACACGTTTTTCATAGTTTTCTATTATTTTTTTGCTAGTTGGAAAGTAAAAGAAACCAAAATCTGGTGTGAACATTTTTTTTTCGAAATTCTTTTCCCCAAATAGATGAGATTTTTAAACTAACATGCCGTAACAAATTGAAAAATAAGTGGATCTGGTTTTGTTCCCCCAAGACATGGCTGAGGGCAAAATTGGTCCCCCCCCAGCCCTAATGCCACTGGTCCTCCGGAACTTGTTGGTGACGCACAGATAATTCGGACATAAAGGTACGCAGATTCTAAAGAATGGCGGCAATTTAATTTTTTTTTTATTTTTGATGCCGAATTGCGGTGGTTATAGCAGAAAGTTTTTTTTGTTTGTTTCCCTCTCGTGGCCTACATTTTTAAAGTAGACGCATAAAACGCTAATTTTTGTTCCAATATCTTTCCTTAAAAGAAGAATTAGGTTTCCCAGTTTTTTAGTGTCTTTGTCCCTCCATAAGGTATCTTCTGTTCAACCCCCTAAACTATATTGCAGCTAGTTTTTTTTTTTTATAGTCCCCTGGAGTAAAACGATCAGCCTCCAGATTACGAAAGAGGTAAAGCGCAACCTTTGTACATAATCCAAGTCTGAAAGCTACTCCGATGGAAAACTTAAACTGGAAATAAAAGGTGTGGTGGTTTTCTAGTAAACACCGTCCGGACTACAAACCTTTGTCATATAGCAAATAAAAACGAGAAATCAAATTTTTGCCTATAAAAAAAGTTTTTTTTACATTAGTTTACAAAAATCAAAACAACCCAGTATCCGATATGAACCTAGTTTTTCCCCTGCATGAATTGACCCTGGTTTTTTTTTTTTGTTTAAATGACAGGTTACCCGAGTACATTAAGTCCCCCTAAGTCAGCCATACCTGAAGAGCCTTAGACCACTTACTAACTACCGTTTATGGAAAAAAAAAAGAAAAATTTCAAAGTTGAGGCCAACCTTTTGTATCCCCCCAAAACAAATCCCAGCCAACTTAGAATCAATCAAGAATCAAAACTTTTTCCCATAATCGGCACCAATACTTTCAACCCACCCTTTGTTTTTAAGTTTTTTCAGCAGTGACGCCCACTGAATGTGTTTGCCATGTCGTGAGCGGGTTTAATGTTAAAATTAATTTGTTTTGAGATCATCTCCGGATCAAGAGGGTCCTTCCCCAATGAAAGCCTGAAAACAATGTTTTTGCAATAATAACAACACGTTGTTTGTTTATTGTAAGCCTATAAAGAGCAATGGGTCCCTTAAGACACTTCCCCTTGTATAAACACCCATTGTATAAAACCGGTTTTTCGGCCTTGAAAGAGTGGAAAATTAAATTAAACTATTTTTGGATTTCCCCCTATTACTTGATGAAAGAGTTTTAACCCTGCAAGTAATGGATTTTTCCCTTATTCCATAAGAAAGGATAAGTTTTTTCCTACAAAGACACCTTTGTTTTGGTTTTTTAAACCCATCTTTCAAAAAGCTTTTTTTTAAGATAAATCCCCTAAGTCCATACTAATGCCAATTTTTTTTGCCCCAAGGCGTTCGGTTCATTAAAAAAAGATGTTGAATTAAAAGAATTTTTTTCAAATGGAAACAAGTTTCATACAGGAACCCCCTAGAGTTTTTTTTTGAGGAAATAAAACCTGTTGTGGGAATTAAAAGATGAAAGTTTTGTTTTTGTTCGCCGGAGAGTAAAATAATCCGTACCCATTTGGGATTTTTCAAATTCAAACCTTTTCATTTTTTTTCCTTATTCTAGAGATAACCGGGTTGATTTTAGTTATGGGCCCCTATAGTGTTTTTTTTGGTTTTTATGCCGGTTTTTTTTTTTTCCCTGTCCCCCTGATTTTTAATCGTGGCCAAAATAATGTTATGAGGTGTTTCCCCTCGAAATTTTATGGTAAGAAATTTTCTGTTGTTTTTAAATGAAAGGTTCAAAACGTTTTGTTAATAGAAGTTTAATGGGTAACATTTTTAGGGTTTTTCCCTCCCCCCCGAGTTTTTTTTGAAAAGTAAATGTGATTGGGGCCATGGCCAAAATCTTAGCTCCATAAGCTCTTTGACTCCATAAATTGAGTTGTAATGGTTTTACAAAATTTGTCATATTTGGAATGTTAACTGAAAATTTTTTCCCTAATGGTTTTTTTTGGTAGCTCGGAGTTTTGTGATAATGGGTTCCTACCCCTCAAATTGTTCCAATCCCTGGAAAAAAAGTTATCAACATCCCTGGTTTTTTTTTTTTTTTTAGCGAAGAAGAAAAAATCGCCTTGAACCGTTGGTCCTGATTATTAATGGTTTGGTAATCAGTAATGTCCCATCCTCGTAAAATGCAGGAAATAATCACTACTTTTTTGTGGGAAGGTTTTTGAAGGCGTTTGTTTTTTATTGAACAGGCCTTGCCAACTTTTTTGGCCCTTGGAGCCCACTTGTGGCATTGCTGGGATTAGCCCTTCGAATCATCGCCCTTTAGTTTTTTGTGGAACTTTCCATTAGATCGCTTTGAAGGTCTTGGTTGATTTTCCATAAATGCCTGGGAACATTCCCCCCATTTTGACTTAAAGATAACCTTTTTGTAAGCCGTCCCCTTGTAGGCTTCTTTAATGGTAAATGAATGGTATGATACAAAATCAATTTACCTAATTAATACCACTGGCGCCTAGTTTTTTTTTATGGGTTTTGCAAAGTCCCCTTTAATCCTAAAAACACGAAGTCATTTTATGTCTATTATTCACCTCCCCATATCCAAAACCCACGTAAGAGTCCCCCCGATTTAAAACATGATCATGTTGGTCGTTTGTTTCCCAGTGTCCCACGGCCAATTTTTCGAAATACAAAGTTGGAAAAACTTTAGGCCCAACCATTTTTTTACGACACCGTGAACCCACACTAGCAGGCCGATCGACCAGTGTACATACCAGTCACGTTCCCCCCATTGGTTCTAACAAGTTTTTTTTGTACCTAAAAAATACGGTTACGAATAACCCCCTCCCCCCCCAATTTGCGGTGGCTGGAGCATGAGGTTACCTAAAGAGCTTTGCCTTTATTTTTTCCCCGGTCAGGCATATAAAATTGTTTAGATCGCATTACTGAAGGGCACGGGTGCAACTAAAACCATATTTATTCCCCGCAGCCAAAACTTAGCCCTGTTTTTTGGCAGTACTCCCCTTACCCCTTTAGTCTCTTGTTTAAAAAACAATCCTAGGTTAAAACCACATTGCAAAAAAAAAGTGATTGTGTAAAATTTATAGTTATCCCGAAATATTTTTTTATAACTCTGTGGGGTCCCCACCAACTGCTTCCAGCCGGAGTTAGCTTATCGGAGGCCAAAACGATTTACAAGTGAAAAAGGTCCCACTAAAATAATCGACCAACAATGACACTACAGGTAGAACAAATAAAAATTTTTAAAAGATAATCTAAGTTTTTTTTTTTGGACCACGCCCTAAATTTCGGACAAAATCAATTCCAATCAGTGCCTTGTTTTTAACGGCTTAAATTGAGGGAACATAACCCCGCTTCCCACTAACCAATTCCTCCAGCTAAACTCCCTTGTTTTTCCTGGGGAAATTGTTTTTTTTCCTTTTTTTTCGCCAGCTCAGTCCAATTGCCCCTCTTCCAGTTTTTCCCTTTTTTTTTTTTGTGCATGCTATCCTCCTATTCCTCCCAGAACGCAACATGTGTGGTTTCCTGGGTTTCCCCCTCATAATCTTTTTTTCCTTTGCCCTTTAAAAATTTTAATCGTGTCTAGTCCTTGTTGGGGACCACATTTTTTTTTTTGGATTGGTGTGACCTCATGGTGGTTGTTCCCAAATTTCCCCCTCCGCGGGGGTAAATTTTTTCCCTTTAATCCGCTTTTTCCTCTCTGGAAGTTTTGAAAATATTTCCCTCTTTCCTCTACCACAACAAACTTGATTGTTTTGATGATATGTCCTGGCCGACGGCAATGCCGATGAAAGTCCCTTAGGCAAGAATAGTTTGTTTCAAGACAATACTTGTTTCCCTGTATGAAACGGACCCCTTTTTTCCATAAGATTCTTTTCGGAGTTTTTTTTATTTCGCCTTTCATACCACCAAAGGAACCCTGTCCCCTTCACATTTTGTATTAAATTTTTTTTTTTTTTGGATATAATTGTTTGAACTGAAATTAGTTTTTGTTTTTGGGTTTCCAAATGTTTTTTTTTTTTTTCAGATTTGTAAGAAAAGATTTGCCCTTTCCCTTTCCCAATTCTCCTCCCCTTTCACAATTCGAGTTCCAGATAATCCCCTTCCGGTTTGTTCGATGATGCCTGGGGCCCCCCCCAAGTAATGTTTTAAAAGGTTTGTTTCTTAAATTCTTTCAGTCAACCCCAAACCAAACACGAAAAGATGAAAAAACAAAGTTTTTTGTTTACTTTTATTTTAAGTTGGGAAAAAATCTGACTTGGAAATTTTTGTTGTGTTTTGGATGTTTGTTCATCCAAACATGCTCCAACGTCCCTGGGTAATTTGCTTTATTGGTCCCCGATTCTATATACTGGGTTAGTAATTTGGAAATAAATAATGGTGAATGGAGTTTAACAAAGTGAGATAAAGTTCATAACCCAATGCAAAGCCACTGTAAGTTTCCATTTTCCACCCATACATGATATCATAAAGAGAGTGGGTTGGGGGGTTTTTGCAATTAAAAATTGTGTACGACATGAAATTAATGGTGGGTGGGCTAACATTGATTTTTTAATTGTCATTGGAATGGAACTCATTTGGTAAACCATGTCCACTAGATAAATATTCCACCATAAGGTTACTGATTCTGGTCGTTATGCGGGCCTTTATTATGGTAATAAAAAAAATCCCTGTTTCCATCTAAGAATTTTTTCAAAAGGTTTTAAGTGACAAGATTTAAGATTGGATTTAAATTTTTTGAGTTCGAATTAATTCATCATTAACTGATACTGGTAGAAGAAAACCAGAGGGTAAGTGAGTTAACTAATAAATTTCGGTTCCCCCCGTTTTCCACTTGTTTAGTAAATTTTTTTAATTATAAGATGAATTAACTTACTGATCAATCAACGATCAGGGAACAATTTATTTAAACGTTTTGAAACCAACTACCCTTCAAGAACCTTCATATAAATAAAAATTAATCTTTTGTCATCTAATTTTTACCGAAAAACATAATGAAGTTCAAACAAATTTTTTTAACTTTATTTTTGATAACTTCATAATTTTCATTATTAGGGAAAACACCAATCAAAGATACCGTACCTAGAACAGAAAACCAGCTTCAACAACCGGGCCCCCACCGATTCATTTTTTTTTTGTTGGAATTTCCTGACCAAATTTTTTTTTGTTTCAATTTTGTCATCTAAAATTTAGTCCCATTTCGAAACGTATTTTTATATAACTGGGTTAGCCCATGTTTTCCCCCCCTAACTATTTAAGACACCACCCATAAACTAGTTCCCCGGTAAATAGAGGAATTAATTCCAGTTTATTATAAATTTGTTACCTTTCACTGTGTGTTTCTCAGAATATTAGTATAAATCAGAAAACCATGACCGGAAAAAAATTTGTTTGGTGGGCCTTTTAGTTTGTGTTTTTTTACTTTATTCACTTGTGTCCTGTTTCCCCAAAAATCAGCTGTGAGCAAGTATCCTTTTCCCTCAGCATTCCCCAATCAAAATCTTGTCTGGGTTCTTCCTCCCCCCCCCAGTTTTTTTCCTACCCAACTTGCTAATCATTCCTCTTCATGTCTAACTTCATTTTTCTTAAAAGGCGGAAAGGGGGTTGGTCCCCCCCCCCCCCCTTTTAATCTGTCCCCCCCTGTTTTTCTTTTTGTGGACCCCGTTGATTTTTAATCGAATTTTTTATGGAATTTACAGTGTGATGCACACTTTTTGGGTTGGATTTTTCCAGGAATTTGGGTGTTTTTTCCTTATCCACCCCCCCACATTATTTGTTTCTGAAGTCTTTCTAAGATGCAGATTGGGGTTTTGGTTTTGTTGTCTCTGCTATTTGAAAAGGCTGTTAACTGAGGGCCCCCGTTTTCCCCAAAGGAAATCTTACACAAACAACTGCTAATAAATACCGTGTTATCTTTTTGAGGGATGCCTGGTTACGTAGTTTTTTTTTTCGCTTTTAACGTTTTTTACCTCTCCCAGTTATCATAAACCCGTGCGTCCCTAACATTTTTCCGCACTAAACATTTCCCTGGAAACTTTTGAATGTTTGGGTCGACTCTGTATTTGATTCCCCCCAGATGATCCTTAGTTTTACAAAAGCCCCTGCTCAGTTTTGCCTAATTTTTTTTAGAATGTACCCCTCACAGGCCTTTGAACCATAGAATTCCCTTTTTTCCCTTGTTTTTTATGGCATGATCCCCTCTCAAGTCTGGCGAACAGTGTTCCCCATTTCTTTGCAGATCACCTCCCGTTGGGTTTGTTGATTTTAGTTGGTTTCCTTGAAGTGTTCCATCTGAAATCCTTGTTTTTCTTTTTCGCTTTGGGTTTAGGCCTTGGGGCCGACCACCCGCGTGAAGGGAGTTTAATTTATTTGCACAAGATTAAAATCATGGTTGCAGAAAGACAAAAATTTTTCAAAATAGATGCCATTGGTGAGATAAATTTTTTTTCAGCGTCCACAACTCCAACCCGTCATTTTAAAAATTTAAATCGGTTTGTGTTTGTTTTTGTTGTTTTTTTTTTTCCACGCGTGTTCTATATCCCCCAACAGACACGTTTTTTTTTGTACTTTTCATTGGAAAATTTTATTAATTTTTAAAAGTATAATCAGTCGACATTGTTTCATAAAAGGGAAGTAGCTAAAATTTTAACAGCCTGTCCCCTTTAAAGAACAATCCCCGAACCCTACCTATTATCCCCTCTTCATTGAAGATTTTTGCCTTTTTACCAAATTAATACCGAATTTTAAAGGTACTCACCTAAGTAAATTATTATCCAACTATCAGATCCTAACCCCTTCTTTATGACCATGCTTTTAATCCATGAAATTTCGGTAGACAATAATTCATTCATTGGTAATGGGTTTTCCCTCCTAAAGGTTTTTCTCTTTGCTCCTCGAACAAGTTAATTAAAGAAACTAAGGTTGCAAAAATGAAGGTTCACATGTTAAGCCTTTTTAACAAAAATTTTTTTTTTCTTTGTTTTTTTCATAATATTTTTTTTTCCTACAGAAATGAACTAAAAACAGTTGAAGAAAACCTTTGTAAAATACACATGAAAACATCCTATTTTGTTTCCCACTAACCTGTTTAGATGGAATTCCTTGATCCACCATTTAATCCCCTTTTGGTACTTTTACTTGATACAGTCATCCGGGTAAATATTTTTTTTTTTGTTTGTCATAAGCTAGAAATAATGGTCCAGTTTTTATTTTGTTTTTAAAAACAAGCCAAACAATTTTAACATTTTAATACAATGATAATTCAATAAGAAAAAAAACTATCATGTTTTACTATATGTTATGTTTGTTACTGGTAAGTTTTTAGCATTGAGGAATTATAAGTCATATGAAAAAGCGTTAAAAAAATCAGTGTACATTGGTAGACCCCTTTTTTTTATCATTTTCACTTTTATCCCTTCAAAAATGGAAAAGTTTGTAAAACGGATTTTTTTTTTTTTCGTGGTCATCCAAATTTAATTTGTAAAAATTAATAAATTTAATGAAATTTTAGTGGGGGGTAGAGGTTGACCCAAACATTTCTTATCAGTAGAAAAAATTTAATAATACTTAACAGTAAGGGATTTTAATAAATGAGGGAATTTTTGGAATAAATTATTAAAGCGGAAATTCAGTATAGTAAATAGATGATTTTTGCTTACTTTTTTTGACTAGAAGACTGCGACATCGTCCATCCCCTGAAAAAATTATAGCAAATGGCCTATGAGGTTCCCAATTTTCGATTTTTGGTAAATTAGCTTCGGGCAGACCCCGAACACCCACAATAAACAACACTTTAAGGTTTTTGTAAATTTTTTTTTTCAAGTTTTTTGTTTTTTTAAACACCCATCGGCAACCAGTTTTTTTAAGTTTTTTTTTTCGTTTTGTTTAACGCCCATTTAAGTAAGCATTTGTTTACCGGTTCCTTAATGAAAAGTGGGAAACAATGAAAAGCCACAAATTTTATTAAGATTTCCCAGAAGCGTGTGGGAATATCTTAAAATCCAAACTGAAGTATTTGTATATGTCCCCATTTAAAATACCTCCTACTATCCAACCCTAACGATAGTGGGCGCTAACTCGGCCCCCAGATGTAAACCGTTTTTTTGAGCCCCTTGATAGAAGAAGTTGTAATTTTTCATTCATTTTACATTGATGACTAATGCCAAAAGGATTTTTACTCCCAAACATTTTTTCAGCTAGGTCCCCCCCAGTCCCCAGTGGAGTCATACCCAACGTACAACTTGTACGTGGCGTTAATAATCAGTTCAGTTTCAAGTTTTTGGGCATGCCCGTTGAACAGAAAAAGAAGATAAATTTTTTTCCGTAAAACAAAATCCTCAGAAATAAGTGGAAGAGGAAAACAAAGGTTGGGCGGGGTTTCTGCCTTGAAGAGAGGTTGGAGGATTTCGAAGGTATGAGTTTTTTGTAGTAAAAATACAAAATCAAAGTGGACGAAAATGTGAATGAATGTCCAACAGAATAGGATTTATTTTGGGAGGGAAGACAAAAATGTTATCATCTGCGGCCGTGGGTTGATGATTTTTTGAGCTAAATGCCAAACCCAAATTCCCCCCACATTCGTCAGCTCCTACTTTTTGTTTTTTTGTGTTGTGGTCCAGGCTTGTCCCCTATCGTGAAATGAACGTAACAAGATTGCCAACCATATTCCCGGAATGCCGTGTCCCCCTCTCGGCCCTTACAGCCCACAGGGCGCCAGGTTTTGTTTTTGTTTTTTTTGTAAGAGAGATAGAATTTTCCCCACTCCTACCAATCCGATGGAGGAAATCAAGTTTTGCCTTTTCAGACAAAATCAAAAAGTGGGAACAATCGTCACACACTTTAATTTTATAATTATTTTCATAAGGAGAATCATCTCCTGGAACTAATGCTTAGTTTGCTAAATGGCCTGAATTTTTTTGGCTTAACATTTCTAACCGATTAGAATTTAATTCGATTGTTCAAAAATAAAATAAAATGACCCCCTCCCCCGCTAAAAATGTTAGTTCCCCGAAGTTTAACATAGGAAATTTGACTAGGGATCGTGTGGAGATTTACGGACCTGCAAGCGTGATTTACATGTATTCAGAAAATTGTTTTTTTCCCGTCCTGCTCAGAAGCGTAAAATTTTTTTTTTTTTTGGAACAATCTAAAAGGGTTTAGTTTAAAATTTGAAAAACTAAACCAACATGCCTGTAAGTCGATAAACTAATTTTTTTTCTGACCATGGAAAACCAATTTACGCCATTTTGGGATTGTTTTTGTCCGAAATAACTTCCAAATTTCCATCAACAACTGAAACGTTTACAGACATTCCTAAAGATTTCCATGGACCGAACCAAACGTACTGGCGTGATTTTGTCCTTTGCAAACAAGTAATGGACGTGGAAATTTTTTGGGGGAAATTATATATTTTTTTAAGAACAAGGGAATTTCAATGAGTGAAGCCCGGTTTATTTTTTTGGGGTCTGTCGCTTTAACAATTACGACGTAGAAATATGTACAAGAAAAATAATGCAACCAACAAATATAAAATCTTGACCGACAATTTTAAAATTTGTGCACGAAATCCGATTTTTGGATCGGGATTATAATAGCTCACACAGGCAACACTATGTAACTTTACTGATGGTCAGTTTCCAGATCTGTTGTTTGATAACACCGTGAACGATAAATGAAGTGAGACAATTCCTAATACATACTTCGGTGACTTTACTCTCAATGCAATTAATTGTGCTTTGAAAGCGCTTGAACAAGACTTGGTCCTTTTCTACCGATTGGTTTTATGTTTAAGGAAGTTGTTTTTAGGAAGATGATAATTCTTGACCTAAAAGACTTAACTTCAGTAGATAGTTTTTAACAATCAATGATTACTTATAGTGCATTTTTTGGGTTGTTTGATGGGTAAGTAATATTACCTAGGTTGTGCGAGTAATTAGACATAAAAAATTAATCTACATGACTATCCAAAGTTCTATTAACCTACTGAGTCACAAATGAATTAATGGTTACGTTGGGTGTAAAAATATTCACTAGGATTCACACACGTCTTATCTCACCCTAAACTAAGGAAGATTGTCCCGTTAAACCGAACATAAGTTGTGTGATCTTAAGCAATCCTATAATTAAATAATTAAAAGGTAAATACCTTATCATCTGATAAAATAGTTTGCCGTATGTACCCACTTTTTGATTTGTCTGACAGCCAACTTGATTTTCCTCATCGATGTGTAGAGTGGAATCTATCTCTCTCCAACAAACCTGCTTGGCATGGTAAGGCCTAGAGGGACACGCATTCCGAATAACAGAAGTTACCGTCTGATGTATGTAGAACGAGGGAAGGTCATCAGCGGGGGGGCAACAGAGTGAAATGAGGGCGCAAGGCCTTAGTCGCACCACAACACAGTAATGATGGAAAACTACGCATACTGTGACTGGGGAAGGTGATGATCGGCAATGGCTAGCTTCAAAATCATTCACTCACAGGCGCAGAGGAATTGTTACCTTAAAATTAATCGTCACCCAAAGACCAACCCATACCACAAAACCCACGCCAAAATCCTAGGCATCATATACCTCCATGATTCATCACAATTGAGTCGGGCCCCCTTGACGTGATCCGGTTTAATCTCAATACAGAATCAACCCTCTGGATGCTGCCAACAAACACTTCAAAGACCGCACCAACACAAACAACGACTTAACTAAGATAATACCAAAATCAAAATCCACTATCCGAGAATGTATACTGCTCACGTCCAAGACAATATATAAACCTAACCTTATCATAATAAATCAATACGACAGGACCCAAATCCAACTGAAACTTGACCTGATATACCCAAAACAACAAAAAAGAAATAAAACCAAAGAAAGTTTACGATGTTACTGGACTCCCTGACTGACTCCGGACTGTTTGAGTAAAAATTCACGTTTACACATTAAAATCAAATCAAGAGATAAACTGGGAAATTAACTTCTTCTATCATTCATAGAAAAAACTGGTTACAACATCCATGGCCGAGTCTGGCCCCTATTCGTAGTAAGCATAA
>JALJAT010000355.1:0-18988 GCA_034768735.1 Schistosoma mekongi | reverse complement strand
TCAGGCATAAGTAAGCCATGTCCCTAACACCTTAGATGATGGAAATTTAATTACTTACAATAGACTTGCCCTATTACTGTACTCTATTCCTAACCCACGTTTTGATTATCGGTGGGGTCCACAAAAAAAAAACAAACAATGCTTAAGAACATCTATGATCGACGTGCCAAGATAAATACCAGGAGCCTAACGAATCTCCTTATCCGTACTGGCCATGTTTCACATCATAAAGTAAACGGTCGACTACTTGCGCAGTAACGTGTCCTTTGGTCAGTAGTCGATGTCTCGCCTACGCTGTATCTTCTTCGATTTCAGATATATTTAATGTGTCGGTCTGTTTACATATTCTGTCTCTCTGTCTAAGTACTGTCTGTCTCGCTATCGTCTGTCTAGGATCTATCTGTCTTACTGTCGACTACCTCTTGTCACTATCTGGTCCGTCTATCTCACGATCTGTTTGTCTATCTGACTCTCTGAATGTATAAATGTCTTCTTCACACGTCTGGTCACATTGTCTATCGGCTAGCTCTCTGGTCTATCTGTTATTGTCTACCTGTCTATCTAAATATCAGTCTGTCACTAATGTCTATCGCCATGGCTGTAACGTCTGCTTACCTGGACTATCCTCTGTTATATGTGTCTGTCTTACCGACTTTCTATTAGCACCTGTTCTGTCACCTGTCTCTCTGTTGAATACCTGTCTGTCTGTCTGTCTACCTATCTATCTATCTATATATGTGTCCGCCTATCTGCTCTTCTGTCCGTCTGTATGTATGTCTGTCGGTCGGTCTCTGTCTAGCCACCTGCCTGTCTACATGTCCCTTGTCTGACTACCTGTCCATATGTCTATCTCTCTGTATGTCTATCTGTCCGTATATCTGTCTGTTATTTGTCTGTCTATCTGATCTCTGTCTGACCACCTCTGTCGTTATCTGCTGTCATTCTGTGCTTTCTGTTTTGTCGATGTATCTTTCTCTCTATTGAAATATCTATCTATGTGTCTGTCGTTATACCATCTGCCTTATGTCATAAGTACCTTTCATCTATTTAGCGTTCTGTCATAATCTATCTGTCTGTCTACTGTCTCTCTGTCTATCTGACTACTATCTGTATGTCTATCTGTCTGTATGTCTGTCTATCTGGAATACCTGTGGTCTATCTTTTTGTCTGTCCTTGATATCTGTCTGTCTATGGCTATCATTCTGGGTATCTGTGTGTCTATGTATCTTTCTCTCTATTTCAGTATCTATTTATGTGGTCGGTTGTTTACATATCTTCTCTCTGTCTAAGTACCTGTCTGTCTGCTATCTGTCTGTCTATGTATCTATTCGGTCTTACTGTCTGACTACCTATCTGTCTATCTATCTGTCCGTTCTATTCACTATCTGTTTGTCTATCGATATCGGAATGTATAACTGTCTCTTCAACGTCTGTCCACTTGTCTCTATCTGTCTATCTCTATGTCATCTGTCTTTTGTCTACCTGTCTATATAAAATATCAGTCTTGTCGATCTATATGGCTATCAGCATGGCTAACTGCTGCTTACCGACGATCTCTCGTATATGTGTCTGTCTTACGACTTTCTATCTAGACACCTGTCTGTCTACCTGTCTCCTTGTCTGAATACCTGTCCATATGTCTACTCTCTGTCGGTCATCTGTTCGTTATATCTGTCCTCTGTCTGTCTGTCTCTCTATCTATCTATCTACTGTGTTCCGACCTATCTGCTCTTAGTCTGTCTCTGTCTGTCGTCGGTCTCTTGTCTAGCCACCTGCCTGGGCATAACTGTATCTTGTCGGACTAACGTTGTCATAGGTCTACTCTCTGTTGTCTACTGTCCGTATATCTGTCTGTCTAATTGTCTGTCTATCTGTCTCTCGTCTGACCACCTGTATGTTCTTCTGTCTGTATTCGTGTTTCTGTTGTCTATGATCTTTCTCCTCTCATTAAATATCTATCTATGTGTCTTGTCTGTCTACCCATCGCCTTCGTCCTAAGTACCGTTCTATCGATTTATCCGTCTGTCAGCATCATCTATCTGTCTGTCTGTCTGTATGTCTATCTATAGTGTGTAAGTGAAGGTATATCTGTCTCTCTGTCTATACGTCATCTAACAATTTTCTATCGTCTTTTCATATGTCTATCGGTTAGGACTCTCTAATGTCTCTCCATGTGCTATTTGTTTGTATATTTTCTATCTGTCTAACTGCTGGACTATCGTGTATCGGTCTTCTATATGGATATCTCTAATGAATATCTATCCGTGTCTGTCTGTCTGTCTGTCTGACTAGCTGTCTGGTCGATCATATCTGTCTGTCTGTCTATCTGTCGCTTGTCTATCTGAATACTATCGTTGTCTATCTGTTCTGCTGTCTGTCTGTCGATCTGACTACCTGGGTGTGCTATCTTTTTGTCTGTCCATAGGACTATCTGTTGTCTATCTGTCTATCAGTCGTTGTATCCTGTGTCTATGTATCTTTCTCTCTATTTCAGTAATTATTTATGTGTATGTCTGTTACATATCTGTCTCTCTGTCTAAGTACCTGTCTGTCTAGCTATCTGTCTGGCTATGTTATCACTGTCTTACTGTCGGAATACTATCTGTCTATTTCTGTCGTCCTATCTCACTATCTGTTTGTCGATCTGACTATTGAACGTATAAACTGTCTCTTCACAACGTTGTCCACTTGTCTATCTTTATTCTCTGTCTATCTGTCTATTTGTCTACCTGTCGATGAAATATCAGTGTCTCTCTATATGTCTATCAGCATGGCTAATGGCGTTACTGACTATCTCTCTGTCTATGTGTTGTCTTACCCAGGACTTTATATCTAGCCACCTGTATGTCTACCTGTCTCCGTGTCTGACTACCTGTCCATATGCTATGCTCTCTGTATGTCTATCTTGTGTCGTATATCTGTCTCTCTGTCTGTCTGTATAGCTATCGATTATCTATGTGTCCGCCTATCTGCTCTTCTGTCTGTCTGTCTGTTGTCGGTCGGTCTCTCTTATAGCCAACTGCCTGTCTACCTGTGCCTTGTGGACTACCTGTCCATCTGTCTATCTCTCTGTCTGTCTATCTGTCGTATATCTGTCTGTATATTTGTCGTTCTATCTGTCTTCTGTCTGACCACCTGTCTGGTCTATCTGTCTGTCATTCTGTGTTTCTGTTTGTCTATGTATCTTTCTCTCTATTTAAATATCTAATCGATTGTATGGCTGTCTAACATCTGCTGTCTGTCTAAGTACCTCTTCATCTATTATCCGTCTGTCTATCATATATCGGTCGTCTGTTTGTCTGTCTGTCTGTCTCTGTCTATTATATGTGTTTGTCCATATGTCTATCTTAGGTGTGTAAGTGAAGGTCTACTGTTCTCTCTGTCTATACGTCAATCAAACTATTTAAGCTATCGTGTCTTTATATGTCTATCGGTAGAATCCTACATGTCTCTCCATGGTCTATTTGTTTGTCTATTTGTCTATATGTCTAAACTGACTGACATCTGTGTTATTGTCTGTCTATATGTTTCTATTCTCTAATTGAATATCTATCTATGTGTCTGTCTGTGTCTGTCTGACTAGCTGTCTGTCTATCTATCTGTCATCTGTCTATCTGTCTATTGTCTATCTGACCTACTATCTGTCTGTCTATCTGCTGTCTGTCGGTCTTGTCTATCTGATACACTGTGGTCTATCTTTTTGTCTGTCCATCTGACTATCTGTCTGTCTATCGTCTATCATTCTGTGTATCGTTTGTCTAGTACTTTCTCCTATCAGTTATCTATGTATGGGTCTGTATGTTTACATATCTGTCTCTCTGTCTAAGTACTGCTGTGTCTAGCTATCTGTCTGTCCTATGTATCTATCTTCTTACTGTCTGACTACCATCGTCTTCTATCTGTCCGTCTATCTCACTATCTGTTTGTCATCTGACTATATTGAATGGATAATGTCTCTTCCAAACGTCTGTCATTGTCTATCTGTCATCTCTCTGTATATTGTCTATTTGTCTACCGTCTATCTTAAATATCAGGTCTGTCTTCTATATGTTCTCAGAATGGCTAAACTGTATGCTTACCTGGAATATCTCTCTGTATATGTGTCTTGTCTTACGACTTTCTATTCTAGCCACCTGTCTGTCTACCTGTTCTCCTTGCTGACTACTGGCAATATGTCTATAGCTCGGTCTGTATATCGGTCCGGATTCTGTCCCTCTGTCTGTATGTTATAGATATCTATCTATCTATGTGTCCGCCTATTGCTCTTCTGTCTGTCATGTCTGTCGGTCGCGTCTTTCTGTCGGCCACCTGCCGTCTACCTGTCGCCTGTCTGACTACCTGTCATATGTCTATCTCTCTGTCGGTCTATATGTCCGTAGATCTGTCTGTCTATTTGTCTGTCTATCGGTCTCTCTGTCTGACCACATGTCGTCTATCTGTCTGTCATTCTGTGTTTCTGTTGTTAGGTATCTTTCTCTCTATGTAACGTATATATATATGTGGTATGTCTGTATACCCTCTGCCTTATGTCTAAGTACCTTTCTTCTAGTTATCCGTCTGTCTACCGATCTAATCGTCTGTCTGTTTGTTCTGTTCTGTCTGTCTGTCTATGAATGTGTCTGTCAATCGTCTTCTCTATATGGTGAAGTGAAAGGTTATCTGTCTCTCTGTTATACGTCAATCTAACATGTATTCTATCTGTCTTTCATATGTCTATAGGTTAATGATCTCTACAGTCTCTCAATGTGTCTATTGTTTGTCTATGTATATCTGTCTAACTGCCTGACTATCTGTGATCTGTCTGTTATATGTCCTATATCTCTAATGGAAATATATCTATGTGTTTTCTGGCTGTCTTCTGGACTAGCTGTCTGTCTAGCTATCTGTCTGTATGTCTATTCGGTCTCTTGTCTATCTGACTAAACTATCTGTCTGTCTAGCTGTCTGTCTGTCTGGCTACGACTACTGTGTGTCTATCTTTTGCGTCTGTCCATCGACATCTGTCTGTCTATCTGTCTATTTTCATTATCTGGATATGGTTGTCTATGTATCTTTCTCTCTATTTCAGTAGCTATTTATGTTGTCTGTCTGTTACTATCGTCTCTTGTTCTAAGTACCTGTCTGTCAGATATCTGTCTGTATATGTATCTATCTGTCGTTACTGTTGAAACCTATCGTATATCTATCTTCGTCATCTCACTATCTGTTGTATATTGCTATATGAATGTATAACCTGTCTCTTCACCAAGTCTGTCCACTTGTCTATCTGTCTATCTCTCTGTCTATCTGGTCTATTGTATACCTGGTCTATTAAAATATCGTCTGTTATCTATAGTCTATCAGCATGGCTAACTGTCTGCTTACCTGAACTATCTCTCTGTCTATGTGTCGTATTACGACTTTCTATCTAGGCCACCGTCTGTCTACCGTCACTTGTCTGACTACACCTGTCCATAGTCTATTCTATCTGTATGTCTATCTGTCCTATATCTGTCTCTCTGTCTGGCTTTATCGATCTATTCTATCTATGTGTACGCCTATTGCTCTTCTGTCTGTCTGATCTGTCTGTCGGTCGGTCTCTCTGTTCTAGCCACTGCCTGTCTACCTGTCTCCTTGCTTGGAACTACCTCGTCCATTGTCTACTCTAGTCTGTCTATCTGTACGTATCTTTATGTCTATTGTCTGTTAATATGTCTCTCTGTCTGACCAACGTCTGTCATCTGTCTGTTCATTCTGGTTTATGTTGTCTATTATCTTTCTCTCGATTTAAATATCTATTAATGGTCTGTCTGTCTACCATCTGCCTTTCTGTATAAGTACCTTTCGATCTATTTATCCGTCTGTCTTGCTAATGTAGATATTGTCTGTCTGTTGTATGCTGTATGTCTGTCATTATGTGTCTGTCAATATGTCTATCTATATGTGTGTAAGTGAAGTTCTAGCTGTCTCTCCTCATACGTCAATCTAAACTATTTATCTATCGTGTATTTTATTGTATATCGTATGACTCTCTACATGTCTCGCCAGTGTCTAGATGTTGTTATTTTGTTATTCTGTCTACTGGCTGGACTATCTGCTGGCTATTCGGGTTTGTCATATGTCTATATCTCTAATTGAATATCTATCTATGTGTCTGTCTGCCGTCTGTCTGACTAGCTGTCGTCTATCTATCTGTCTATCTGTATATCTGTCTCTCTGTATATCTGACTACCGAGCTGTCTGTCTTATCGTCTGTCTGTCTCTGGCTAGACTACCTGGTGTGTATATCTTTTTGGTCTGTCCATATGACTCTCTGTCTGTCTATCTGTCTATCATTCTGTTGGATCTGTTTGTCTATGTATCTTTCTCTATTCAGTATCTGTATTATGTGCTCTGTCGGTTTTACATATTGTATCTCTGTCTAAGTAACTGTCTGGGTCTAGCTATCGGTTCTGTCTATGGATTATCGGTCTTACTGCGACTACTATCTGTCTATTCTATCTGTCCGTCTATCTCATATCTGTTTGGCTATCTGACTATCGGACTGTATAACGCTATTCACACGTCTGTCACTTGTCTATCTGTCTATCTATTGTCTATCTGTCTATTTGTCTACATGTCTATCTAAATATCATCGGTCTAATCTATTATGTTCATCAGAATGGCGAACTGTTGCCTTACCTGACTATCTCTCTGTCTATGTGTATGTCTTACCGACGCTCTATCTACGCCACCTGTCGGTCTACCTGTATCTGGTCTGATCCCTGTCCATATGTCTATCTCTCTGTCTGTCATCGTCGTATATTCTGGCTCTCTGTCGGTCTGTAATCTATCTATATATCTATGTGTCGCCGATCTGCTCTCTGTCTGTCTGTTCTGTCTGTCGGTCTCTATGTCTAGCACTGCCTCGTCTAACTGTCTCTGTATGACTAACCTGTCCATATGTTATTCTCTCTGTCTGTCTATCTGTCCGTATATCTGTCTGTCTACGTTGTATGTCTATCTGTATCTCTCTGTCTGACACCTGTCTGTCTATCTGTATGTCATCTGGTTTCTGTTGCTATGTATCTTCTCTCTATTTAAATATCGATCTTGTGTCGTCTGTCTACCATCTGCCTTTATGTCTAAGTACCTTTCTAATCTATTTCCGTTGCTCTATCTTCTATATGTCTGTCTGTTGTCTGTCTGTATGTCGTTAGTCTGTGTTGTCAATAGTATAATATATTTGCTGTAAGTGAGGTTATCTGTCTCTCGTCTATACGTCAATAGAACTATTATCTATTCTGTCTTGTCATAGGTCTACTCGGTATGACTCTCTACAGTCTCTCAAGTGCTATTGTTTGTATATTGTCCATCTGTCTAAACTGCCTGACTATGCTGTGTATACTGCTCTGTCTATATGTCTATATCTCTCATTAATTTATCTATGTGTTGTTGTCTGTCTGTTGACTAGCTGTTCTGTCTATCTATATGTCTGTCGTCTATCTTCTCTCTGTATACGACTACCTATCTGCTGTTATCGTCTGTCTGTTATCTGGTACTGTGGGCTATCTTTTGTCTGGCCATCTGGTACGGTCTGTCTATCTGTCTCATTCTGTGTATTGTTTGTCTATGATCTTTTCTCTATTTCAGTATATTTATGTGTAGTTCTGTTTACATATCTGTCTCTCTGTCTAGTACCTGGTCTGTCTCGCTATCTGTCTGTCTATGTATCTATCTGTCATACTGTCTGACTACCTATCGTCTACTATCTGTCCGTCTATCTCACATATCTGTTGTCTATCTGACTATCTGAATGTATATAACGTCTCTTCACAAGGCTGTCATTGTCTATTGTCTATCTCTCGGTCTATCTGTATAGTTGTCTACGTCTATCAAAATATCAGTCGTATATCTTAGGTTCTATCAGCATGGCTAACTGTCGGCTTACCTGACTATCGACTCTGTTCTATGGTGTCGGTCTTACCGAATTTCTTATCTCGCCACATGTCTGTCTAACCTTGTCTCCTTGTCTGACTACTGTCAATATGGTACTATCTCTCTGTATGTGATCTGTCCGTATATCTGTCTCTCTGTCGTCTGCTAGCGACTCTATCATATATTGGTACAGGCCTATCGCCTTCGGTCGTTCTGTCTGTCTGCGGTCGGGTCTCTCTGTCTAGCCACCTGCATGTCTACCTGTCGCCTTGTAGGAATACAGCCCTATCGTCTATCTCTCTGTCTGTCTAATCTGTCCGTATATTGTTGTCTATTTGTTGTTATCTGTCTCTCTGTCTGACCCCTGTCTGGTCTATCTGTTGTCATTCTGTGTTTCTGTTTGTCTATGTATCTTTCTCTCTATTTAATATCTATCTATGGTTCTGTCTGTCTACCATCTGCCTTTTGTCTAAGTACCTTTCTATTCTATTATCCGTCTGTCTATCTATCAGCTGTCTGTCTGTTTGTCGTCTGTCTGCGGTCTCATAAATGTGTCTGGCACTCTGTCATCTATGTCGTTGTAAGTGAAGGTCTATTCGTCTCTCTGTCTATACGTCAATCTAAACTATTATTAGCTGTCTTTTTCATATGTCTATCGGTCTGAGGCTCTCAGTCTCTCCGGGTCTATTTGTTGTCTATTTGTCTATCTGTCTAAATCCGACGATCTGGTATCTGTCTGTCTATATGTCTATATCTCTAATGAATATCGATCTATGGTCGTCTGTCTGTCTGACTAGCTGTCTTCTATCTATCGTCGATCTGTATATCGGTCTCTCTGTTATCTGACTACCTTTCTGTCTGTCTATCTGTCTGTATGTCTGTGCTGTCTTATCGATACCTGTGCGTTTTTGTGTCTATCTTTGTCTGTCCCTTGGACTATCTGTCTGTCTATCAGGTCTATCATTTGTGTATCTGTTTGTCTATGTTCATTTCTCGTATTCAGTATCTATTTTCTGTGTCGGTCTGTTTACATATCTGTTCTCTATGGTCTAAGTACCTGTCTGTCGAGCTATCTGTTCTTTTTATCTGTCTATGGTATCTATCTGTCTTACTGTCTGACTACCTATTCTGTATCTATCTGTCCGTCTATCTCACTATCTGTTTGTCAATATGAATATCTGAATGAATAACTGTCTACTTAACACGTCTGTACACTGTCTAGCTGTCTATTCTCTTGTCTGATCTGCTATTTGTATAACTGTCTATATAATATCGTCTGTCTATCTATATGTCTATAAGCATTGGCTAACTGTCTGCTTTACAGACTATCTCTCTGTCGATGTGTTCTGTCTTACCGACTTTCCTACTAGCCACCTGTTGTATAACGGTTCCTTGTCTGACGACCTTGATATGTCTATCTCTCTGTCTGTCGAGCTGTCCGTATATCTGTCTCTCTGTCTGTCTTTTCTATCTATCATCTATCTATGTGTCCGCCTATATGCTCTTCTGTCTGTACTGTCTTTGTCGGCGGTCTCTCTGTCTAGCCACTGCTGTTATACCTGTCTCCTTGTCTGACGACCTGTCCATATGTCTATCTCATTCTGTCTGTCTATAGCCGTATCCTATTGCTGTATATTTGTCTGTTATCTGTCTCTCTGTCTGACCACCGTCATGTATATCTGTCTGCTTTCATTCTGTGTTTCGTTTGTCGATGTATCTTGATCTCTATTTAATTATCTCTCTATGTGTCTGTCTGTCTCCATTGCCTTCCTGTCTACGACCTTTTCTATATATTTATCAGTCTGTCTATCTATCTACTGTCGTCTGTTTGTCGGTCTGTATGTCTGTCTAGTAATGTGTCTGTCAATGGTCTATCTATATGGTGATAAGGAGGTCTATCTGGCTCTCGGTCTATACTCATCAACTATTTAATCGATCTGTCTTTTCATATTCTATCGGTAGACTATTACTGTCTCTCCATGGTCTATTTGTTTGTCTATTTGTATCTATCTGTCTAACTGACTGACTATCGGTGTATCTGTCTGTATTATATGTCTATATCTCTAATTGAATATCTATCTATGTGTCTGTCTGTCTGTCTGTGCTGACTAGCTGTCTGTCTATCTATCGTCTTTCTGTCTATCATTGTCTCTCTGTATATCTGACTACCATCTGTCTGTCGTCTGTCTGTCTGTTGTGCTGTCTATCTGCTAACTGTGTGTCTATCTTTTGGTCTGTCCATGACTAGCTGTCTGTCTCTTGTCTATCATTCTGTGTATCTGTTTGTCTATGTATCTTTCTCCTCTATTTACAGTATCCGTATTTATGTGTCTGTCTGTTTACATATCTGTCTCTTGTTAAGTACTGTTGTCTAGCTACGGTATGTCTATTAATCTAGCTGTCTTACATGTCGGCCTACATCGATCTGTAATCTATTGTCAGTCTATCTCACTATATGGTTGTCTATCTGACTATATGAATGTATAACTGTCTCTTCATACGTCGTCAAATGTCTATCTGTCTATCTCTCTGTCTATCTGTCTATTTGTCTACTGTCTATCTAAATTATTCAGTCTGTCTATCTATATGTCTATACAGCATGGCCTAACTGTTGACTTAACTGACGATCTCTCTGTCTATGTGTATGTCGTACCGACTGTTCTATCTAGCACCTGTCTGTTACCTTCTCCTTGTTGACTACCTGTCCCATTGTCTATCTCTCGTCTGTCATCTGTACGTATATCTGTCTCTCTGTCTGTCTGTCTATGTATTTAATCTATTATGTGTTACGCCATCTGCTCTCTGTCTGGTCTGTCTGCTGTTCGGTCTCTCTGTAAGCCACATGCCTGTTCCGTCTCCTTGTATGCTACCTGTCCTATGTATATCTCTCTGTCTGTCGATCTGCCGTTAATCGTATGTCTATTTGTCTGTCTATTATGTCTCTCTGTCTGACCACCTGGTCTTCACTGTCTGTATCTGTGTTTCTGTTTGTCTATGATCTTTCTCTTATATTTAAATATCTATCTATGTTCTGTCTGTGACCATCTGCCTTCTGTCTAAGTACATTTATCGATTGATCCTCTGTAATATTTATCTGTCTGTCTGTTTGTCTGTCTGTCTGTCTGTCTATTAAGTGTCTGTCAATCTGTCTATCTATATGTGTGTAAGTGAAGGGCTATCTGTCTCTCTGTCATATACGCAATCTAACTATTTATCTATCTGTCTTTTCATATGTATAGGGTCTGACTTCTACTGTCTCTCATGGGTCTATTTGTTTGTTATTTGTCCATCTGTCTAATGCCTGGACTATCGTGTATCTGTTGTCGATAGTCTATATCTCTAATTGAATTCATCTATGTGTCTGTCCGTCTGCTCTGTCGACTAGCGTCTGTATATCTATATGTTCTGTCTGTCTATTGTCTCTCTGTCTATTGACTACCTATCGTCTGTCTATCTGTGTCTGTCATTCTGACTCCGTGTGTCATCTTTTTGTCTGTCCATCGGCATCTGTCGTCTATCGTCTATCATTCTGTGTATCGTTGTCATGGATCTTTCTCTCTATTTCAGTAATCTTATTATGTGTTGTCTGTTACTATCTGTCTCTCTAGTTTAAGTAACTGTCTGTTAGCTATCTGTCTGTTCTGTATCTATCTGTCTTACTGTTGATACGATCTGTTATATCTGTCCGTCTATCTCACTATTTGTCATCTGACTATCGAATGTATAACTGTATTCCCACGTCGTCCACTGTATATCGGTCTATCTCTAGGTCTATTGTCTATTTGTATAAATGTCTATCTAAATATCAGTCTGTATATCTATATGTCTAATCAGCATGGCTAATGTCTGCTTAATGCTGACATCTCTTGTTATGGTCGGTCTTACGACTTTCTAGCTAGCCACCTGTTGTACTGTCTCCTTGTGACTACCTGTCAATGTTGTCTATTCTCTCTTTGTCTATCTGTCCGGTATATCTGTCTCTTGTCTGTCTGATGTCTATCTACATCAATCTAGTGTCCGCCTATCGCTTTTCTGTTGTCGTCTGTCGGTCGGTCGGTCTCTCTGTCTAGCAACCTGCCTGTCTACCTGTATCCTGGTCGGCTAAATGTCCATATGTCTATCTCTCTGATCTGTATATCTGTCCGTCTTCTGTCTGTCTACTGGTCTGTCTATCTGTCTCTCGTCGACCACTGTATGTCTATCGGTCTGTCATTCTGTGTTTTATGTTGTTAGTAGCCTTCTCTCTATTAAACATCTACTCTAGGTGGCTGTCTGTCTACCACTGTCGTTCTGTTATAAAGTACCTTTCTTATCTATTTATCAGTCTGTCTTATCTATTATGTGTCGCTTTGTTTTGTCTGTCTGTTCTGTCTGTATATGAATGGTCTGTTCAACTCTGTCTATTTAATGTGGTAAGGAAGGTCTATCGGTCTCGCCGTCTAACTTCAAATCTAACTATTATCTATCTGCTTCATATGTCTATCGTATTACTCTACTACATGTATCTACATGTTGTCTATTGTTTGTCTATTGTCTATCTGTCTAACTGCTGATATCGTGTATTCTGGTTGTCTATATGTCTAGATCTCTAATTGAATATTCTATCTATGTGTCTGTCTGTCTGTCTGTGGCTCGACTGTCTGTCTATCTTATCGGTTATCTGTCTATCTGTTCTCTCTGTCTATCGACTACCTATCAGTCGGCATCTGTTCTGTCGTTGTCTATCTGAGTACCTGGTGTCGATCTTTTGGCTGTCCTAGCGACTATCTGGAGGGTCTAGCGGTCTTAATTCTGGTATATGTTTGTTATGTATCTTTCTCTCTATTTCAGAGCGATTTACTTGTCTGTTGTTTACAGTATCTGTCTCTCTGTCTAAGTACCGTCTGTCAGCTATCTGTCTGTCTATGTTCTATCTGTTCTTACGGTCGGACTACATATCTGTGATCTAGCGGTCGTCTATCTCACATGTTTGTCCTATTGACTATCTGAATGTAGAAAACTGTTCTTTCACACGTCTGTCCACTTGTTTATCTGTCTATCTCTCTGTCTATCTGTCTATGTGTCTACTGTCTATCTACATATCAGGTCTGTCTATCTATAGGTCTTCAGCAGGCTAATGTCTGCTTACCTGACTATCGCTCTGTATATGTGTTGTCTTACCGACTTTCTATCTAGCACTCTGTCTGTCTACCTGATCTCTCTGTCGGCTACCTGTCTGTCTGTTGTTCTTTTAAAAACCTTTTAATCGATCTAATCCTACTATGTGTAACGCCTTATTGCTCATTCTGTTGTCTGTCTGTCTGTCGTCGGTCGGTATCTCTGTTAGCACATGCCTGTCTACCTGTCTCTGCTCTGATACCTGTCCCTAGTCTATCTCCTGTCTGTCTCTCGGCCGGATATTCTGTTGTATTTGTATGTCTATCTGTCTTCTTGTTGACACTGTGTCGTGTCTTCTGATCTGTCATTCTGTGTTTCTGTTTGTCTAGTATCTTTTATCGGTTTAAAGTGTTATCTATCTATATGGTCTGTCTGTTCCATCTGTCGTTCTGTTTATAAGTATTTCTATCTATTTATCCGTCTGTCTAGGCGATCTAATCTGTCTGTTATCTGTCTCTTCTGTCTATCGACTACCTATCTGTCTGGCTCTCTGTCTGTCTGTCTGTTCTATCTGACTACGTTGTCTATCTTTTTGTTGTCATCTGACATTGTCTGTTATCTGTCGACATTCTCCCGTGGTATCTGTTTGTCTAGGTATTTCTCTCTATTTCAGATCTCTTTATGTGTCTGTCTGTTTCCATATCTTCTTATGTCTAAGTACCTGTCTGTCTAGCTATCTGTCTGTCTATGTATTATGCTGTCTAGGTCGGACTACCGTTTCTGTCTATCTATCTGTCCGTCTATCTCACTATCTGTTTGTCTATATGACTATCTGAATGTTATAAACGGGTATGCCATCGACGTCTGTTCACTTGTCTATCTGTCTATCTCTTTGGCTTCGGTTCTATTTGTTACGTCTACAGGAAAGTTAAAATTACAGTGACTGTATATTATATAGTCTATCAGCGAGGACTAACGACTCTGCTTACATGACTCTCTCTCATCTGTATACGTGTCGGTACTTACCGACTTTAGTTCTAGCGCACAGTCATGTTAACATGTCTCTCTGTATGACTTACTTGTTGTTTCCGTCGGTTTCTACCGATCTATCTATCTATCTAGTGTCCGACTTATTGCTCTTCTGTATGTTGTCTGTCTCCAGGTCGGTCACGGTCTATTGCCTAGCACATGCATGTCTACCGTCTCCTTGTCCTGAACTAACTGGCATATGTCTTCTCTACGTCGTCTATAAGTCGTATGTCGTGCTTAGTTGTCTGTCTATCTGTCTCTCTATATGACACCGGTCGTCTCGCTGTCTGTCATTCGGGGTTTGTTTGTTATGTTTCTTTCTATCTATTAAATATCTATCTCTGTGTCTGTCTGTCTACCATCTGCCTTTCTGTACGTACCTTTCTATCTATTTTATCCGTCTGTCATGATCCATATATCTGTCTGTCTGTCTGTCGTCTATCTGTATGTGTGTAGTGAAGGTCTTATCTGTCCTCTGTCTATAGTCAATCGAACTAGGTACTATCTGTTTTTCATATGTCTATCGGTATGACTCTATACATGTCCTCTCCAGTGTCGATTTGCTTGCTATTTGTCTATCTGGTATAATGCCTGACTACTTCTGTGTATCTGTCTGTCTTATGTTATATTCTATGAATATTATCTATGTGTCTGTAGTCTGTCTGTCTGATAGGTCTGTTATCTATCTGTCTGTCTGTCGATCTGTCTCTCTGTCTATATGAATACCTATCTGTCTGTCTATCTGTCTGTCTTGTCTATCTGACTACCTGTGGTCTATCCTTTTTGTCTGTCCATTGACTCTATCTGTCTGCACCTGCTATCATTTCTGTGTATCTGTTTGTCTATGTATCTTTCTCTCTATGGTCAGTATCTATTTAGGGTCTGGCTGTTACTATCTGTCTCTCTGTCTAAGTACGTCTGTCAGTATTGTCGGTCTATGGTTTAATTTCCTAATTTCTGTCTTACTGTCATGAATACCTATGGAATAGTTATCTGTCGTCTAGCTCACTATTCTGTTGTCTATTGGACTATCTGAAATGTATAAATGTCTCGTCACAGTCGTCCACTTGTTCTATAATGTCTATCATCTGTCTATTGTTATTTGTTACCGTCATAAAATATCCCAGTCTGTCTATTCTATATGCTATCAGCATGGCTAACTGTCTGCTGTACCTGGACTATTCTCGTCTATGTGTCTTCTATTACCGACTTTCTATCTACACTGGTCTGTATACCGTCTCTCTGTCCTGCTACCGTACTGGTGTCGGTACCTACTATCTATCTATTTGTGTCCGCTATCTGCTCTTTGTTGTCTGTCGGTATGTCTCTGCCCCGGTCCGGTCTCTCTGTCTAGCCAAATGACTGTCTACGTCCTCCTTGTCTGAATACTGTCCATATGTCTATCTCTCTGTCTGTATATCGGTCCGTATTTCTGTCTGTCTAGTTGTCTGTCGATCTGTATCTCTGTCTGACCACATTGGTCTGTCGAGCGTCTGTCATTACTGTGTTTCGCGTTGTCTTGCTATCTTGCTCCTATTTAAATCTCTAATCTATGTGTCTGTCTGTTACCATCTGTAGTTCTGTATAAGTTACTTCATCTCTTTCTCCGTCTGTCTATATTATCTGTCTGTTTCTGTTCTTGTCTATATGACTACTATTGTGTTCTCTCTGTCTGTCTGTCTATATGACTACTGTGTGTCTATCTTGTGTCTTGTCCATCTGACTATCTGTCTGTCTATATGATCTATCATCTGTGTATCGGTTGTCTATGTATCTTTCTCTCTATTTCGTATCTATTTATGTGTCTGTTCTGTCCATATCGGCTCTCTGTCTACCGTACCTGTCGTGAGCTATCTGTCTGTCTATGTATCGATCTGTCTTACTGGTCTGACTACTATCGTGTTATCTATCGGTACCGTCATCTCACGAGCTGTTTGCTATTGACGTATATGACTGTCTAACTGTCTCTTCACACGGCTGTCCACTGTCTATCTGTATATCTCCTGTCTAATCTGTCTATGTCCCCTGTCATCTAAATATCAGTCGTCTATCTATCTGTCTATCAGCATGGTAACTGTCTGCTTACTGACTATCTCTCTGTCTAGTGTCTGTCTGTCTTACCGCTTCTATCTAGCCACATGTATGTCTACCGTTCCTGTCTGACTACCTGCTATGTCTATCTCCTGTCTGGTATCTGTCCGTTATCGTCTCTCTGTGTTATCATCTATTGTATCTATCTAGTATATCTATCTATGTGTCGCATACTCTGCTCTTTGTCTTTGTCTGTATGTCGGTCGATTTTGGTTCTCTCTGTCGAGCACGCCGTCTACCTGTCTCCTTGTCGACTACAGTCCAGATTCTATCTCTCTGTCTGTCTATCTGTTCCGTATGTCTCAGCGTCTAGTTGTCTGTCTATTGTCTCTCTGTTGACACCTGTCTGTCTATCTGTCTGTCATATGTTGTTTCTGTTTGTTATGTATCTTTCTATCTATTAAAGATCATTATGTGTCTGTCTGTCTACCCATCTGCCTTTGTCTGTCCTAAGGGACCTTTGATTATTACACGTCTGTCTATCTAGTATCTGTCTGTTGTTTGTCTGTCTGTACGGTCTATTAATGTGTCTGTCACATCTGGCCATCTATAGGTGGGTAAGTGAAGGTTATTCTGTCTCATCTGCTATACGTTCAATCTAACTATTTATCTATCTGTCCGTTTCATATGTCTATCGGTATGACTCTCAATGTCTCTCATGGGTCTATTGTTGTCTATTTTGTCTATCCTGTCTAACGGCCTGAAGATAGGTGTATATGTCTGTCTCATATGTTTATAGCTCTAATGAATATCTATCTATGTGTCTGTCTGTATGTTGTCTGACTAGCTGTCTGTTATCTCTATCGTTATCTGGTCGATCTGTCTCTCGTCTATCTGATACCTAGCTGTCTGTCTATCTGTCTGTGTGACTATCTGACTACTGTGTCTACTTTTTGGTCTGTTCCATCTGACTATTGTCTGGTCGATCTGTCTTATAATTCTGTGATCTGGTTGTCTATGATCTTTTAGCTATTTCAGTATCTATTTATGTTGTCTGTCGTTTACATATCGGTCTCTCTGTCTACGTAAATGTTGTATAGCTAGATGTCGTGTCTATGTATCTATCTGTCTACTGTTGACTACCGATCTGTCGATCATCTGTCCGTCTATCTCACTATCTGTTGTCTATCTACTATCTGAAGTAAACGTTCTTCTTCACACGTCTGTCCATTGTCTATCTGTCTATCCTCTGTCTATCTGTCCATTGTCTACCTGTCTATCTAAATATCCGTCTGTCATACTATATGTAGCCTATCAGCATGGATAACTGTCTGCTTACCTGACGATCTCCTGTCTATGTGTCTGTTTACCGACTTTCTATCTAGCCAACTGTCTCGTTACTGTCTCCTTGTCTGACTAACCTGTCCATACGTCTAGCTCTAGTCTGTCTATCTGTCGTATATTGTCTCTCTGTCTGTATGTCATCGATCTATTCTATCTAGTGTCCGCCTATCTGCCTCTTCTGGCTGTCTGTCTGTCGGTCGGTCTCTCTGTTAGCCACCTGCCTGTCTACCTGGCTCCTGGTATGAAATACCTGTCATATGTTATCTCTCTGTCTGTCTATCTGTCCTATATCTGTCTGTCTAGTGTCTGTCTATCTGTCTCTCTGTCTGACACCTGTCTGTCTATCTGTCTGTATTCTGTGTTTCGGTTGTCTATGTATCTTTCTCTTATTAATATCATCTATTGTGGTCTGTCTGTCTACCATTGCCTTTCTGTCTAGTACCCTTCATATATTTATCCGTCTTCTATCTATCTATCTGTCTGTCTGTTTGTCTGTCTGTCTGTCTGTCAGTAATGTGGTCTGTCAATCTGTCTATCTATATGTGTGTAAGTGAAGGTCACTGGTCTCTCTGTCTATACCGTCAAATCAACTATTATCTATCTGTCTTTTCATATGTCTCAATCGGTGACTCTCTTAATGTCTCTCCATGTGCTAATTGTTTGTCTATTGGTCTACTGTTAACTGCCTGACTAGCTGGGATTGGTTTCTATATGTCTTATATCTTTAATTGAATATCTATTATGTGTCTGTCTGTCTGTCGTCGGACTTACTGTCTGTCTATCATCTGTCTGTCTGTCTATCCGTCCTCTCGTCTATCGGCAATACCATCTGTATGTCTATCTGTTGTCTGTCTATCTGACTACTGTGGTTATCTTGTTGTCGTCCATCTGATATCTGTCTGCTATTGTAATCCCGTCTGTGTATCTGTTTGTCTATGTATCTATCTCCTCTATGTCAGTATTATTTATGTGTCTGTATGTTTACATACGGATCTCTGGCAAGTACCTGTCGTCTTAGCTATCTGTCTGTCTATGTATCTATCTGTTTTACTGTCTGACTACCGATCTGTCTATCTATCTGTCCGTCTATCTCACTATCTGTTTGTCTATCTGACTATCTGAATGTATAAATGTCTCTTCACAGTCTGTCACTTTCTTCTGTCTATCGCTCTGTATCTTGTCTAGTTGTCTACCTGGCTATCTAAAATCAGTCTGTCTATCTATATGGTCTATCAGCATGGCTACTGTCTGATTACATGACGATCTCTCTGTCTATGTGTCTGGTCTTACCGACTTTCTATAGAGCCACCTGTCTGTCTACCTGTCTCCTTGTCGAGACCTGTCATATGTCTATCTCTCTGTCTGTTATTGTCGTATATCTGATCTCTTCGTCTGTCTATCTATATATCTATCTATGTGTCCGCCTTATGCTCTTAGTCTGTCTGTCTGTCTTCGGTTCTCTGTATAGCACTGTCCTGTCTACCTGTCTCTTGTCTGATACTGTCCATATGTCTATCTCTCTGTCTGTCTATCTGTCCGTATATCTGTCTGTCTATTGGTCTGTCTATCTGTCTCTCTGTTGACACCGGTC
>JALJAT010000354.1:0-18988 GCA_034768735.1 Schistosoma mekongi | reverse complement strand
CTAAGACGAATCACATAAACACAAGCAATGGAGTAGAACGAGAAAAGTGTAATAACAATACGCAAATAAATATGTTTGACGCTTGGTGCAGTCAAAATCGGTAAAGTGAGTGTTTCAAGGGGAAAACGATGAAAAATGCAGAAATAAGAAGGGTAGGATTTTGTACCAGAAAGGTAATAACCTAAAGAAGATAGATACATAAACCACAAGCAAGTGGAGAGGAGAAATAAAAAAGATTAAAATAATAATACGCAATAAATAAGTTTGGAGCTTGGGTTGAGCCTGAAACACAGTGGTTAAAACGAGTGTTACAAGTTGAAATCGGATAAAAGTGCCAGAAGAGAAATAAGAAACTCTTAGGTTTGGTACAATAAAAAGGCATACCTAACTAGATATATATAGACAAGTGTTTCATTTTTGAAATTGCATACTATACATCATTGAAGTCGTAAGTAAATAAATATCGAATATGTGATGTTGACAATTGTCTGCCTGATTAACAAGATGTATTTTCATGTTGGTGACTGACACAGTGACCAATAGTTGATCGTAGCTGCTTTATTGATTTGGTGTTGGGTCTTTCTAGTAATGACCGTCCATCTACATCGTTGAAACATCCGTACATTTAGACCTAACTTCACAGGAGGTGGGCGACGATTCGTAGTAACATAAAGTCCAGTGGCGATGTCGTGCTGGTTTAAAACTATTTTAAAAGGCTCGAATGCAAAGTAATAATATGGTTCTAGATAGTCCCCCCCCCCCCGGGAAACTTCTTTTGATGATGTTGGAACAAGAAATCTAACGTGTACATGGTTTAGTGTTTTCTAGCAAAGTTTTTTTCCGGGAGATGGGTTACGCTAACCACATGCCTACCTTTCCTACTTTATCTTCGGGTGGGCCGGCAGCACCCCTTAGGGGACCAGAAAAGGAGTTAAAGTATAAACTACGGGTGAAAGTAAAATATCCGGATAAGGATAATTCAGGCAGATACGTGTTAAGAAAGAGTTCATTTTTTTACTTGTTTAACAGTGTTATGTATTCTCATCTAATCATATTCAAAACAAAAACAATTGTTGCGTCTAATGTCTGCATTATGTAATTTTATTCAAGATAATGCACTGTGGCTTGTTCATATTCTTGGTGAGGTTTTGCAACTTTTCCGATTCGTCACCAAATATGTTTATCCACCTACTCTTCAGTTTATTCAGTGAGGCGTATTGCTGAATATTAAAAGTTATTTTCATCTACAATAATCTGAAGCCGAATTGTATCTATATTTCTCTCCATCATACTGTGCTGTTACCTGAATATACCTGTGGGAGATTGTGGATAATCCATCAGGATTATGTAATCCCCTACAGAAATTATTCCCCTAATGTTCAAACACGTATCTACCAACTAAACAGAAAAACAACTGAATCTGCTGGAATATTATTACAGGCAGTAAACACTTTTAAGTTGCTGATAACCCTTCGGACTAATCAAATACTTTTTTTTCTATAGGACCGCCAGGATACCTAATGCTAATGTTGCACTACTCTGAACATACTCAGTATATATTGATGGACGAATGATCCACTGGATTCGGAATATGAAGCATTTTTCACTCATAAATCTCAACGATCCTGTAAGTTAATTAGTAATTTATTCGTTAAACATTGGTTAATACATACTATTTGATTACTCGTGATAAAATGTTAAACTAATCATTTTTATTATCTTTTTTTTTTTATTTTTGTGGCATGAGAACAATTTGTTAAGAGTTATGTAATACTAGTTCCTTTCGTAGAAATTGAAGGCTGTGTTTGTTGCTATGTTAGTTGTAGATTCATTCAGTTTTACTATAGCATATGCTACGTCTTGTTAAGAGTCATACCCTACATTGCTAAGTGTTACACTTATACGTGTCTTCGTAATACAAGGCAATCGAAGTTAGTTTTTGAATATTTATGAAAGTGTTCTGCAAGTTCTACTTTTCAGAGATTTAAAACAATCTGTCCGTTTGATAAATTTTGAATCAATATGAAGAGAATGTTATCAGAGCAAGGGATGTATAGTTGCGTAATAACATTTCGAACAATCTGATCTTAAATACACGTGTTAAGGCATTTATATATGAAAAATAAAAGGTCACTAGCCAAATAAGAGTATAAGCTACAGTAGACAAGGATAATACGAAAGAACAATGTGAATAACAGTCACCAAGGTAGGTTGAGCGAAAGTATAAATTGTTTTTGAACATGCAAGGTGAGGGGGGGGTTGGAAACTAACCTCGGTATCGGATCCTCATTGTTATCGATGCGTGCTTCCCAAGTACGTGAAAATATACACTTCTTCCAGATTTTCTCCAAGTGCAATGAGTGGGTGCTACCTGGTGTATTTGAGGATTTACTCTTTACCTATGTAGGTTCAGGTTAATGATGATGAGGTGCTGCGAACTGGTTGTCTCACTTACATTGTTGGGCGTATGTGCAGAAGAGTATGGTCATCGCGAAATCCAAATCCCAGGTCGCATTCTCCTGTCCATTGAATTCGTGCCTCCTCTCAGACGTAGAGGTCTTCATGATCAGATTGCAACCCACTAAAAGGAAGAGGAAAAAAGGCGACAGTAGGCAGCATTGGCTGGACTCCAGTTGTCAAATCAGCCGACTGGATTGCTTACGGCTGAGCGGTTAATCGAGTTCAGAATACTATTGGTTTCTCTTCACGACCAAGGCTTCTACCTAATCGAGTACGGCCTTGGTACATACCCCACAACCCCGACGATCCGAGAAAATAACAAATCGTCGGGAAAACGATTAATTACTCCAAACGTATTTATAATAAGCAGCAATGACGATAACCAGAACAATAGTCTAGAATAGTACAATAAATAACAAAAAGTAATTAGAAATGTACTTCTGAACACAGTGGAATACCGCGAACGTTCGTACAATCTTCCAGAACCCAATCGCTGCCTAACACATGGAACTAGATTCAACCAAACACCATCGTGATACTAATTTCACTCTTGACACCGTTTTTCACTGGAAATGCATCTGTCAGCTTTCTCCATGCACGATTCTGCAGTGTGTTTCCGTCGTAGATTCCGGATGATGTGGCAGTTTCTCTGGTGCGCCATATCTCGAAAGTTTCCATAGTGTTCTCTATCTACCCTGTCAACGCATTCTCATATTCATGAGGTTGATGTACTGGAACGAGTTCCATTCAATGCTTGTTCAACGATGATCGTAGTGTTGCGATTTCGATTGTACACGACCGATCCTTATGGAAACAGCCTGTTCTCAAAGTTAAGCACCACTGAATCCTTCATTCTGTTCAACAACATCTGGTGGAAGACCTTTCCCTGGTACTGAACAATAGTGTGTTTTCTCACATTTTCTCAATATCTCTTTCTTGGTATCTTGATAAGATGTCCTTCTTTCCAGTCTGCCGGCAGCTTGTCCTTCCTCACAATCTTCTGAATACAACGTGAGATCCTTGCTGTTAGTTCGATATCTGACGGGCGTGGCCTCAAGCTGTATATTGTCAGGTCCTGGCTGTCTTTCTACTTTTTTCGTTGTCTTGGCCATCTGCTTTTCTCCATCGTGGTGAAGGCATCTATCGAAGATTGGTAGGTGTACTTCGATGTCTGTAGGTTAGAGGACTCGCCTATTCAAGAGTTCCTCAAAGTGGTCTACCCATCTATTCCTTGTTCTTGAATTTCGGTGATTATCTTGCCTTATTTGTCTTGACCGGTCGCTCGGGTTTACAATTCCCTGCCAGTTTCTCGTTGTGCATATAACTGTTTCAATTCCCTTCTCTTGCAGCTTTTTCCGTCTTTCTTGCAAGGCCTTCGATGTATTCCTTTGTCAGCTCTAGTGCTCTTCTTACTTGCTTTTGCTTATGTGTATTCATTTGGTGCCTTCTTTCTCTGCTCTTGTTCGCTTTGTTGATTTCTATCTTCTTGTTCCTCCTTTTTTGAATGTGTGTTCATATCACAGCGAGATCATGCTTATAATATCCTTCTTGCGACAAGACCCCCCCGACCGTGAAGTTAGTGCTTCTTTGAATTCCTTCCATGTTGTCCTCCACAGTGGATCACTTTCTATCAGTAGATCTTGTCGGCTTGGAACCTGTTGTTGATAGATATTTTTGAATTCCCTTGAGTTTTTCAGTACGCGAACACGCTGTATTGTGCCGTTGTAATGCTGTTACTCCTTGTCCATTGTTCTTTAGCTTCACTTTCATTTTAGCAACCACAAGTGGTGATCTGAAGCTAGTCCAGCTCCTCTTCTTGTCTCACATCTCCTTGATCTTCTGACTTTTTTATTGATACATATATATCGATTTGATTCTCGGTAGTAGGATCCGGTGAGACAATGTATAGCCTTGTTATGCGTTTTGTACTACCTATAACTATTTTGTTTAAAAAACAGACATTTGTAAATATTTCACCTTCTCATTTCTTTCACCCAGTCCCTGTCGTTCGATTATGTATTCATATCCGTGGGTGTCCATTTCGACTTTAGCGTTTAGGTCCCTCAATCAGATCGTAAAATCCTTTCAGGACACTCGCCATAATGATTCCAGCCCGTGATAAAAATGATCTTGGTCCTCGTCGTGCCGTCGTGGTGATCCCCTTCATTGTTTTGAAAAAATGCTTGTGATCCTTGGTCCATGTGGTTCCCATCCTACAAGTGCAGTACGTGCATCTTTGCAGTATCACAGCAACTCCCTGGGTGTATGGAGCATTTTCCTCTTCGTGGCAGGAGTATGTAGCATCTCAACCGAGCCAATTTTTTCGGTCAGCTTGCGTCCAGTGAGGTTTCGCTGATCCGAGCGCCGCAAGTATATTTCTTCATTCTAAACTATGTGAGTGGTCTCTCCCCACTCTCCTACATTGTTGAACATTCCATGTACCTATTTAAACCTTTTTGCTATAGTTTTCAGAAAGTGGCATTGGCCTCATGGCTTCCGAAGAATCTCAATTTTCACTATGAGGCGTCATTATCATTCGTTCCCACTCCAGGGGAGGGTGTAAATGTTTGTGTAAACCGGTTCCGTTTTTTTTTTAGGCAAGCGGTGTTGTCTGGAATAGGAATGCTAGCCAGGGCGCAAGAGCAAATACCTCCTCCTTTTATACCACACACAGGGTTAACACCCGAGTGCACGAAAAGCTAAGGCGGAGTTAACATTCCCAATATTAACACAATAAGAAGGTAACTCAAACCTAGTATGTAAAAATAGCATATGTGTACTTAGCCATTACGTTCATACGGCGAGACAAATTGTCCTGAACATACTAAAGCAGTAGACAGTAATGAGAAATTACAATGATTACATGCACGTTAGAATGTGATTCTAAAGAAAAAAAATAATGTATTCTAGAATTCATAGAAATAGTGCTTACATTTACACCACTGTGATCGATTCCAAATGGCCAACATATCCAACACATTGCTTCAAAACCAACTGTCATTTAGCTTTGTTCAACTTTATCATGGATAGAAACATCGCGCTTCGACGTAGATGTATTTGCGAGGAATATTAAATCATCAGGACACTTCAATCAATAAAGGTTCGAATACTTATTAGTCGTTTAGCTATCTTGTATAGTGTCCTGTGAGTAACTAAATGTCATAAAGAATCAAAAGGATTGAATCAAATAGTTCTCAATTCTACCGATTCTGTGTTTACGAGTTTTAACGCTATGGGCGAGGTTACACGTCAGACACAGCTCTTTTTATTATTTCAGTAGTAAAGTATCATTATCTTCTGTACCATAAAAAATTAGAAACTAAACTGGTTCAAAATACTCATATAATCTCATGAATACACTTAATGCATACTCTTCCGGATTTTTAACTTCTTCTTGCTATAACATCAAGCCAATAATTCATCACAAGATATATTCTAAATTAGAAGTATGTCTAAGGAACGTGATGAGAAAACGTCGTCGTCAAAGTATCGTGGGATACATACAGCAAAAATAGTACAATGAAGTATGTAAATTTTTATTTAATGTGTTATGTTTAGGATGAAATATTTTCGTCGTATATGATGTACATTGCCATCAGTATTGGTATTTTTTGATGGGGTTTTCCAATACCATCAAATGACTGAAGTTAAGAATGTATCCATTATGTTAGTCACAGTGCTAATGTTAGTGCTCACTGTGAAGCTTGATGGCCAGAGTCCGACTCCCATCTAGATAGTGGATGCGGATTGACACAGAAGAAATTCTATGCTATGACTGTACGAGCTGTCTAATGTTCCTGAATTGTTCAGTGATTGTTCCACTAAGTCAATTCCTATATTCTTCCATAGGTACCACGCTGCTTTTATGTGATAATTGTTTGGCCTATCACGAAGTTTTCCATTTTCCATAAAGTTACCACATTTATTTTTATAGAACGTGAAAATTAACTGAAGTAAAATGAAACTGTCGAGGCGATAAAGGTGGAGTGGTACTTAAGAAAGGATGTCGTAATAACTGTTTGTCTGCTAAGTTTAAAGTCTACCTCACCACTGGTTCAGTAGTATACCCTTTCTTATCACTTTCTTCACACATGGAATTATGGCTGTGAGCCAAGTATAGGAATGTTACCTGGCACAGAACTACGGGGGGGAAAATGAGATAGTGGCATCACTATATTGAAGATAGAAGGTTTAAATGAAGATTGTAAATAATACTAATAACATAAACAATGATATTGCGCATCGAATTCGCATATCAATAGTGCGAGAATGGTCATGCTACTGAACTGTTCATATTTTGAGTCGACATTAATGCATTAGTATCATTATGTTTGTTTTTTTTAATTTATATGGCTGTACATCCTCGTCTACGATCATATCCCCAGTCTCATATTATCCATTGTGAAAAATAGGTCCTATGGCAATTGTGTTTTCCTCAATAACATGGACCCACATAGCCACTAGGTTTTGAGGCCAACCTCTATAGTTGACATTCTGATTCACAACTTCGTCTGGCGCACTCAGACTTCCGCAATTCATCATAAACTCATCACTCCGTGTATAGCAATTTCCTGACGAACTAGAAAAATTGGTGGAAAGAGACTATTTCGAAGACGGTTATACTCAGTTTCAGCCATACCTGGGAACTACAAATATCTGTAGAAGGTCTTTAGATCAGTTCTCTTCTACTTTCCTACTACTAATTTTGATTCATGTTTATTATTTTAATTTTATTAAAACAAATCGCTACCCTAATCTCTGAATCTCATGAATTGTTATTGTAACCATTATACTTACTTTCACTATATAAAAGTAGTTTCATTTATTGTCATAAATTTAATTATCACAAACATCAGCGTCCCCCCCCCTGCTTATAGTGACCGTTGTTTTGACTTTCACACTAGAAAAAAAAAATAGCGTACTATGCGTACGCGTTCTCTACACTATCTATCTTTTTCTTGTTAGTCGATCTTTTTTCTTTTCATTATGTTTTACGTGAAATTATCGCACAACAAACTGAAATGTTGACAGCCGCCCATGAATCTTGGAAGGGCATCCGGAAGTAAAGATCCATGTATGTTGGAGGTATTTCGTCGTCAATTTTTTATGTTATTCGGTTTTCAATGTTTTAAAGTAATTGTTATTTTGATCATCTTGACTGTGTAGAAGTAAGTTGATTGGAAATGTCAACAGAGACCATAAATCTAATTTTCGTTCGTACATGGAATTGTTTCACAAATTATGCTTTCAATCTTGTAATAACTAATTTAATTATCTTGGATTCGAACCCGTATCAATCCAAATATCACCCAACTATTCGGTCTGTCGCGGTTGGCATTCTATAGTGTAACACATAAAACACTAGTTACAACAGTTATAGTAAAGAACTTTTTTCTTATATGAACCCAAAAATAACCAATACTTCAGCGGTTTCTGTTAGCTACCGCAACACTTAAATATTACACACTGGTTTATTATCACCTTCCTTTACAACTCACATATATTTAGTATTTTCTAAGGTCTTTTCTACGGTTGTTTTTTGTTCGCTTCACTCCACAGGAGCGTGTATCATTTCCAAAAATACTAAAGGAGGTGTTGATCAAAGAAACCGGAAGTACATATCAACATCGAATACTACCAAAGACGATATTCTCTCTTTTCATCACATCAGTTCGAATACAGGCGAAATTCAACATGACAATTAGTCTTGTTGAAGAGTTATGCTATCTCTGCACTCATATACATCACTTACTATCAAAACGCATGTAGAAGAAGGCTCACCAATTAAACATTCTACTTCTAATTCGATAATACGGAGAAATCATCATTACAATCATGGTTGAATTAGGGATCAATGATTAGGACAGATGATAAAGATGATTCTTCACAGCATAAAAAGTCAAAAAAGGCATCATAAAAAACACTGTAAACATAGTATAAACACTAACTGAAACAAAGAATAATGCCTCTTGTGCATATTTTATTTTTTTTCCTGTTTGTATTTTGAAAGGTGGCAGGTACCTAAAGCAGAGCGACGGAATGACATTTTAATACCTCATCTGGAGTTCATCTCAGCAAACAGATAATGGCAGCCGTCTTCTATACACTGTTGTGTCTAACCAATGCCAAGGTTTAGGTATCAGTATAAACGAGAGGTCGCCTAGAGGCTAACTCTTTTTACCAACAGACGCTAAACTCCTAATGGTTCACCCAGGTTGGAGGGAAGCTTGACCTGTTGAAATATAGGTTAAGTAATCATGATGTGTGCGACCAAGCCGTGCCGCATCTTATTGGACACAGGTAATTGCAAACTGGACAATTCATTAAGGTTTAATTAGCAACGAACTGTCAAGCATAGTGTGCACTTCAGAACTAAAGGACACACATAGGCAATTATAAAAGCAAAGCTCGTTCTGTTTCTACGGAGACCTGAATGCCGTTATTTGAGGACATGCTAAAGATGGTTATCACTCCTGTTCCCTACCACCGTAAGGGTTTTTTTTCTAAACACTATAAAATTAAGACTGTTAGGGTTGTTCTTGATGGTGTAGCTGCGGTGCCCACAAAACAACTCTTTAAGGCTGTTCACATAATGCTCTTTATAAGTAATTTTAGTTGCTCATAGCTCTGTTCTGTGTAACGGCTTTATCGCTATAGACGAAAATCCATGGAGTGAGGTGATATATGCGATTTTAAGGCGAATAGGCCTTATCGTCTGTATCCTTGTTGTCGTTCTGAAAACACTCACTATCATCACACCTCTGTACAGGTCAAAAGTACGTACTCTACTCCTCAAACTATATGTTCCACGGGTCTCTCGTTTTTACTCCTCGTTTTTACTGGCCTCTTCAGCCAACTTTGTTTTACATTAAAGATTTTTAAGGAACATTTGTTTTGCAACCGTCTAGCGCCGACTATTTTGGTTACGATAGGCAACTTCGACCATCATTTCTCAAGGTGCTACAGTCATATGTTCGAATCGTCGCCCTTGATTCGATTCCTGTTAGATTGTGTATTTTTATTGTCACTAAAAAATCTTAGACCCGCATAAAATAGATCGTCTTACTATGCTGGTTTTTTCAAGCCACATCATCGAGAATGCATCTACGGTGAATACAACAGCTAATAAGTTTTCTTTCTATCAATATATGCACTAATTAACTACCATTAGCTGTTATTTCAAAATTATTCATTTATGTTTCAAGAAATACTAGAAAAATATTCTTTTTCATTTTTATGAAATTACTTGTTTAAACACCCACCGCATACGCATTCAAATAGTGATTGTGTATTAGTTTCACTTGTTTAACTTGTACGTATATAGTTGATAGACCATTAATAAATTGATTAGGGCAACAATCTACCAATTCAGGAGTCGTTTTTTTTTTTATTTTCTATCTTAAATATTTAATAGATACGTCTTAGTGTAAATAATAAATAATCAATTGCATATAAGCATTTTTGTTTTCTTTGGTTTGTTCATCATCTTGACCTTGAGAAAGACACTCTTCCTGTAGCCAAGAGAAAAAACTTTAAGTTGACACCAAATACTTATTTCTTTAAGTAGTATTTTCAGGAAATTTTGTTTTATAGAATGAAAACTACACAAAAATGGTAAATTACAATTACAGTGTCTCCGTCATATTAAGTCTTCTTTAGTCTTCTGTCTTATCAATCGTTTGTCTGTTTTTCTCACCGGAAGACGGTGTGTAGAGAGGTGTGTTCAGAAGGACAATTACTTTTCCCAACTGTTTTTAGAAGACTTTTTTATTTACATTGGGTATGTGTACTATCAAAAAAATCAAGAAACTGTCCTTGTGGTTTGTTTATTTATCTTTGTTCTTCATTCCGGCTTTGAGGACTATAGTCAAGGGACAGAGACGTGTGGCTGCACAGATTGAGACTATCGAGGTGCACTGTTTTCTTATGTTGTGATTAGCTGGATTTTTAAGAAGATAGAATAATGTCATTATTTGTTTTGATATCATGAATTGGTCTGGCATTAGCTACTAGTGAGAGCCAGGAAGCATTGGACACCGCGGATTCATCTTAATAAATGAAACCCTTTAGTATGTGTACTGTACACCCCACCAAAGAACTAACCCAGAACCTGATATCTCTTCAGCAAACCGTTTTTGGGTTTTTGGGCACTGGATACTGAGTCTGGCCTCCAACGGTCATATTTCTAACAGTCGATTCGCTTTATATTACGCGCCTTCATCCTTACTATCAACGGATCAAACTGCCTCATAAAAACATACCCGATATGGTTGAATCGCAGGGTCTCTTCCTAGAACTCAAGGAGTTGCCTAGAGAAGTTATCATAGTTAACGAACTTCTGTCCTTACCTACTCAGTAAGCTTAGGCAACCTGAAAATCATCACTTTGTACCCAAATAGGTATTGGTATATGAATTGTTTATAAGATAAACTAATTCAGAATCAACAACCTATGCAGTTTTTTATTCTACTTGGTATCGAAACTCTTACCGTAAAGTATTTGTAACTATGATTTTTGGATTCCTGATAGACTCGATCGTCCATTTTTGTTTTTCATTCCCAAGTTTATTGTATTTTTTTACTATAAACCTATATCCCGATTTCTGTCCACAATTCACTTAGTTCAGTCTTTATTAGGTTTTGTATTCTTATTACTGATTGTCCCGTATATAAACCATACACACTTTTTTACGTAATTCATGACATGATATTATCGCCCTATATTTTTCTGATGTTGTTCTCTACTTTCTACCTGTAGGGAAGACTTGACGACCACTCTGATGATACCGGAGTGCTAAGACCGGTGCTAAAACAATTTACTTCCATGTAGTCACTTCGTAGTCTATGTATAAGTCTCATTGGTCTATTCGCATTAGATCAAACACACCAGAAGTCATTTTATGAGTGTAGGTAAAATAGTTACACTATTGTTGAATTACACTTTAGAATCCAATTCCTCTGATTTAGTTTAAATGAAAATGTGGATAAGCTTCTTTATCTAGACTTGCCAGGATTTTGATTTTAGTGGAGGTAACCAAACCCGCGAATCTATGACGATAACTGTTCAGCTGTCCTGTCTCTATTATGCAATCCGCCCCCACGATCTACACTTTAGGATATTTTAGTTGGTGTTCAACAGGTTGATATGCCCGCCACCTAATGAAGATTGCTATCTTCGGAACTGTACTTTAGAAGCATTATTTCAATTATAATTGGTGGACAGTGTAGTAAACTTTCATTTCTACGACTTTTACGTCCGCCGTTGCCCGGTTTCTCTCGTTTGGGAGTATATTTACTCTTATTATATTGTTATTACTATGTACTACGTTTGCTTATTGTGTATCAAGTTGTCCCCAGTTCATGTGGGAATGCCACGCTATCTTTTTGTTCTGTATCAATGGTAGATTATTGATTGGTTTCCGTGTGGTCTGATTCTAACTGTATACAGGCATGTTAAAATAGCAGTACGTGGTCTCGCGTTTTCAATTCTGGTTCTCTATTGTCGTCCTGGGGGGGGGTTTTTGTGAGTGAGCTTCGGTCAGTCGCGCATTATCACTAGGCACTCATTGCGTTCGCTACAACCAACCAAATCTCCTTCCTTTCTTTCCTGGCGTCATAACAATGGATCACCATTTTCACTAGTGGGCTGGCATATCCTAGCAGAATATTAGAATAAAATCAATGTACTGCTGTCAAGTACAATGAATATTCTATGATATTACTATTACTATACATTTAAAAGGGAAACTTGAAGTTAAAAAATCATTAATTTCACTTAAGAAACTTTGTTTCTAAGATGATGTAAGTTGGATTCCACTTTCCATTCACAACTCCCACTATATCATAATACTGGCAAAAAATTACTATACGAGAAGACACTCGGCTCAGGATCATATATAGCATCCACAATGACTGACCAGTTCAGTATATAACAAATCCACGGGAATATACAGTTATCGCTAATAACCAATCTGCTCTTGGCATAAGTGTGAGTGCCTGGACTCAGTATCTAGTATCTGAAACGCGGTGGGCGTTCGACACGAAACGGCTGAGCTCAAATCCCAGTGGTGAGCATGAGCTCAGCATTGGGAATTGCAGGTACATCCAGCCCCGATGATCCCAATAGACAACGCGTATCCTGGATTCCGCTTTGACATCTCAACAATCCATTTATGAATACTTGTGAAAAATTCGCTATATCGAGGCTGAGGCAATCACACTCAGGATGGCACATATAGCAACAATGATTTAGACGCTTCAGTTTATAACAAATCCACGTGAATATATAAGTTCGTCCTAATTTGTTTGCGCAAGTTTACAAAATTAGATAAAGTAGTTCATCATTATTCATAAAGTAGTCATAATATTTTCTGAAAAATTCATTTTAAATGATTCATTAAATAACTTATTACATAGTTTTAACACTAAAATGATCTTATTAAAAATATTAGATTACTTCTTTGGCATTGACATAATCTTGTACTATATAAACACAAATTTCAAGGTCTATAAATGACGGTTAATTTTTTTTTGAGCTTTCTGATTGTTAGTTAATCACAAAAAAAAAGATAATAAGTTGTGGGAGAAATGAAGAATTTTCGAGTGACGTTTAGTTTACAAATGGTTTGTTTCATATACCTTAATATACGGTAGTTGAATATAGAATTTGAAAAGAAACAACGAAATGATTATGAATGTCACATGATTTTTTTTTCCAATTGTTCCAATGACTAATTGTTATAACAATCAGTTTCTTTCGAGTGCATGCTATGGATATCAATACTGGTAGGAAATACCGGTACATCCGGTTGATGAGTCCTAAATAGTATGAAAACGTCTCCTGTATTCCAGTCACAATTCAACTTATATAATTAAGTTTTAAGTTAACAGAACTAAAATAAATCAATGATATCAATGATCATTACAAATTTTTGAAAATTAATGAATCGAAGATTGTAATAGTCACACTGAATGAAAGCATTATAATGACTAGTTCTATGTTTCTATTTGGTTATAACTTGTAAAACAAAACAATGAAAATTAGTTTTAAGGGCATGATAAAAAGAAGTGATTGAAGGTGGTTCCCCTTTAGATACAACAACAGGTTCTATATTCTCAGACCCGCCTTTAACTGCAAAGCGTGATCTACAATACGATAAAATCAGGTCAGGCTGGTTTTAGACCTGGTCGTGGTTGTATATAACCAGATTTCACCGTTCGTCCAAATGCTATAGAAACACAGACATACTTTTGCGGCGGTCGAGCAATAGGTGGTTTCTCCTTGACTTGAAAGCGGCATTTGACTCTGTAAGACGCGTGAAGCTATGGCAGTGTCTTTCTTGAAAGGCGTGCCGCCAAAATTCATAACACTTGTTAAAACTCTTTCCTCAAGCACTATTAGTCGTGTCAGAGCAGATGGCGAACGGTCCTCATGGGAACCTGTAAATCTTCAAGTGGTGCCCATCAAGGCTGTCCCACTTCTCTTCCCCATTTTTGTTTTAATTTCATAGTTACATTCTTGTTCGAAATTACACTTTTTCATACTTTCATCGTCTGACTTTCAGGCATCGATCTTCTAGCACTCAAGTAGATCCCTTATTGCCTTAGAATATGCTAATGTAACGATTTAGTCCTGTTCGGCGAGACGCTGATACGATGGCAGAAGCTTTTAGCAGCAATAAGCTCGAATGAAAGCATTTCGGAATGCGTTTCTCCCCATCTAAATGCAACCTATTGCTCCATGACTGTTTTCCGTCAACACCCGTGAACTAAAAGATAGGAAGTGAAGTAGATTTGAGCACGTCAAAAACATTCACTTAGCTTGATGTCGGAGTAGCTAGCCCTAATGGTCTTGGTCTCTACGACATCTCGTATCGAATTCAGAAAGCTCGTTTGGCTTGGCCAACTTACGTCACCTATGGCGTAGACGAAGATATCGTCTTCTCCAACCAAAGGGAGAGGTACTGAGGCAACAGTTTTCGTTCTGTCTTACAGTCATGGGTGGTGAGACGTGTCCTTACGGGTAACGACTTTCGAGGCTGATAGTTTTTGATGGACCATCGATGTCTATGAACATCGCCCGAGTTAGGCTGTACACACAATAATAATAATGAGCTAGACACGGGGGTTAGGCAAATGTGGGTGAATCATCGATGAGGTTGTGAATCTTCATCGACTGGGGTTGGGACATTTGTTGCTATGCCCACCATCGGTCTCCTCAACGCGCACTGCTGGCTGCTAGAGGAATAGGATGGAATAGAGTTATAGTGTGCCAAAACTAAAACATGGCGCTCAATCCATGCAAGTCACTGACTGCTGATTAGTCGTGTGGTGAGCTGCAGACTAACCTTGGGGAAAAAATGGGGTTCCTCGCGAATTACCCGTAACCCAGTGGCTAGAAACCTGAGTGACATGCACAGAATCGTTCACATGGCGCAGATGTATTCACATCAATTGTCCCCCTCCCTTAAATCATGAGCTTTAAAACTTATTCCATTTCGTTCTTTCAACGCTCCTGACCATATTCTCTATGTTCATCATTCCTTGTTACTATTATTATTTATTTTAATAGAAATGATTTCTACTAATGGTGGTGTGTTTTAATCTTAGCGGTGGCCATGTGGGTATGGCAACTTGAACCGAGCACACATTTGCCAGGTTCTATGTTGATTATACATCCATACATACATTATTCCGTTATTAACTGCCTGAGCTAGTTTCTTTACCTTAAATACTATTGAAGTCCGATTCCCGAGTGGTGGCCACCCCAGCATCATCAATGCCTGTAACCCCCAAGTATAGCAGAAAGCCGACCACCAGCCTTCTCCAACCAACTCTGTCCCTAGCTTTTCTTCCAGCTCGTTTCTAAGTGCTCTTCATTTCTCTTCACGTCTTTCTTTAATCCGACGTAATGTGTTCTTAAGTCTTCCTCCTTTTCTTTGGTCCTTCAGGATTCCAGTTAGTACTTGGCTTGTGACACAGTGTCAGGTTTTCCGCAACGTGTGGTGCCAATCCACTCTATCGTCCTTCTATAATTTCTTCCTTGCTGGAAGTTTGATTAGTTCTCTGTCACATAAGCGTCGTTGTTTGTTGATGGTAATCGTGGTCAACGAATCCGAGAATCCTTACGCAACAGTTTTTATATATACTTGTATCTTCTGACGGATACCTTTTCGTAGTTCTCCAAGTTTCTGCTCCATACAACAGAAATGTCTTCAAATAAGGTATGAAACATTTTGACTTATATTGAACTGAAAGTGGGTTTGAGTTCCAGATGTGTTCCGTTGTAGACTATTGCCCTTTGCCTTCCAATCCATGCATACCCTGGAGCAATCCCAAATTCAAAAATGTGGTTGTTGGCAACATCTCTATTTCAAAAGTTGCTGCCAATGAACATTCCTAACATACCAACTGAACCACTGATTGGATCAGGTATATTTTATCGTGACATGATGGTTTCACTAATGAAGACAAGTCGAAGCTCTGCTGATAGAACGCTTATTGTTGAGAGCTTGAATATCAGTTTTCTATGATTTCTGGCAACCAGTTCCCTTTAAAACCAGTCACATCACTAAATCCTTTTTCAGTATTTTTTGATGTTGTTCAGGTGCCTAAGGGTTTCCGTCGATGATCTAAGCCTGTTGAAACCGTTTTCTCTATAAGTGTTGTTCTGGGTTTATTCAATTCATTATCTGAAATGGTGTTCACGTACTTATCCTTCAGCTTTCTAAGATAAAAAATCAATTAAGTTTTCTACATTACGAAACTAACAAACTGTCTACTCCATGATGGTCTTTGTAAATCCATTTTTTTCATCCCAACAAACGTCGAGAGAATCAAATGTTAACTCTCCTTCTACTGTATTGTAAAATTTAATTTTAATGATAGCGAATGAATTCATGTGGATTTTGTCAAGATCTTTATATTCCCCCCACCACCTCTCCCTAACTACGATTTGTTACCTACATACTCTTATAAATGTGTCTATGTTAATCCTTGAACTAATGTTGTCTAAGACATCTCCAATCCATCACACACAATTGAATTATTATAATACTGAAACCCAAGCAATCAAAACAATTACTAAGTTAAGTAATAAGAATAACAAGCTCACTGACAATAAAGAAATGTAAAACCTCCACAGTAACTTAGCACCTACACAAATCTACTATGGGAATCGATTAATCATTTTTAACTACCAGGCACTTATCTGAAGATAGTATCTGTAAAAATATTATCTCGATATCCATCAATTATAAGATAATCGAATTCACTAGACTGAGATTATGTGGATTCTAGTGTTAGATTGGTAATTCTCATCATATCCGAACTACTTAACATATACTACTGTTATGATGGAAAACATTGTTTTACGACTGATGAAGGGCATGATCATTCAGACTGAATATGGCCTTGATTCCCCACTCGACCCCCAGGCCAGAATAGAAGGAACATACGTCCTAATGAATCCCCCGACAAAATCAATTGTCTCATATAATCCTATATGTATAGATACACATGAAACCTAACCACTCAGTCAACCACTTAGCAACTACATTAATACAATAAGATAACATGACTGTGAACTATAGTACGTATACACAATCATAACCGTACTAGTCCATAAATGAAAATATAACTAACAGTTAATGTATTAACGGGAGGATCGGCAAAAGGGAATTGAATAATAATAAGAATAAAATGTTCACTTTGTATTAAACTGTTATTGAAAATTGATCAGTTTGGGGCGGGAAACGCCTATTGGTTGTGCCTAGTCGATAATTGCGGCGTCTACCTATGCCACCCGTCCCAATCCGGAGATAGAACTTACAAACGATAGACCAACCAGACAGAATCGGAATCATATGATATTGACACATTCCTTAGATATACATGAAACCTGAACCACATAGTCCAAAGAATTTGGTAACTAATATTTACATACAAAATAGAAGTGCGAATCGCAGTAATTATACACAATTGCCAACCATAGTTTTCATCAATAAGAACTGATAGAATAACATTTAATGTGGTCAAATTAGAGGAATAGAGTCGAAGAAACTTGAGTAATATAGGAATAAATGTTCACTCTTGAATACACCAAAAATAAACGCAATAGTCTACCGAACCACAGTTCTCGACGATATCCATCTTCTTTAAGTGTCCGGCATCTCAAACAACTAAAATAAGAAAGTTTGTAGAAATAACGTGCTCGAAGAACTTCGATTTTTGCTTTAGGGGCCTGCATATCAACCACGATAACCTTCTAAATCATCTTCCATATTTTATAGTACACCGGATGTTTGAGTCACTTATACTAATGGTCATATAAAACATGATCGGATACAATTCCTACTTTAACACGTAAGCATTCCAACATGATATTATTGACAACCCAATGTTTGGTCCATGAATTTATTATAACATCCGCATATTTTAGTCTATGGAAAATACTGTTACTACAGTGACTTGTTTATAACATCACTATTTCTTCTAAGCTTTCCATGTACGTAGATAGCCTTTTCATCGTCTTAAATTATTAAGATTATGAATTTAAGCATCGTTAATGTTAAAGAATAGGTAGGATTATTTGTCATGAAATGACGGTATCGCATTGATTAATTTAATTATCTAGAACAAGTTATTTGGTAATCACATATCATAGCAAACATTAACACAACCTTAATTGGATGTGTATGGAGATTGTGTTAATTTCGGCATCACAAATTAAGTCCAAGTTAACAAAGCTTACAATCATACAGCTAACTCGTGATTACTCTTATAAGGGTAATTCATGGAGTTTCAATGAAGACGTGACCAATAGAATTTAAAATCTTGTTGAATGTATGTGGCAGTTATCCACCGATAGTAACGAGACGAGATCGTGGGAATAAATCGCGAATGGACTGATTTAAACATATTAACCGTTGTAGCTTCTTGCATTAGTGGCTCTTGGTTGAAGCGTTGCGCCGTTACAGCCAGAGATCCTGTAAACTGTCTATTTTTTGGTGTGGTCACGTATGACACTGCTGAATTCCCCATACTCGTAAAACACTGCTTCCTGGTTTCCAGTGACTGTCTACTCAAACAAACGACTCAAATATAACTTTCATCAATCATTAACCTCATCAGTATATTGTACTGTTCATTGGAATTTTCAAAAAAATCACTGCTTTCGTTCTAGGTGGAACTCCTCAGCAGTGCGCACCCCAGATTCCGCAACCAGTGGCATCAATTGACGGGCGACGCCTAACCCATCTGCACACTGGGTCAGCTGTCTTCAATGGTAGAATTCCTACTTCTTTCTAGCCGAACGATCATCCATTGTCATTGGTGATAACTGTCCTCACTCCCACAGTCTGAACTCCACTAGTCACGATTTTTCTCACTAGAGCTTCAGGAACATCTGGAGTTAGTCACTAATGAGCTCATTATTATATTTCAATTGGAATGTTATTTTTGGGCGATTGGGTTTATTTATTTGATAAATATATATCACAGATTTGCTATTGGCAGGGTACCATTGAAAG